>UCOK01013156.1:0-18888 GCA_900474325.1 Synergus umbraculus
ATATATATATATATATATATTAGTTATATATTATATATTCTACGCGAATATATCTTAGAAGTAAAGACATTTCTTCTGGAATTTTTTCTAAATGAAGACATTATAGGCGAGCAAAGTGCAGAGACAATACAATTTTACAAATCCACACCTCTCCCTCTGTGAATATACAATTATACAAAAAATTTAAAGGAAGACTTGAAAAAGCAGAGAAGTTGGCAGAACGGAATAAGAAAAACAATGGGCGAAAATCGCAGTATTCCTGTAGGTGTAGGGTCGAATAAAGTCAACTGATCCCTCTGCATGAAGGAGACTGGTTTAGTGTATGTAACTTTGGTAAGTGGAGGCACTCTCACGGCCGGTTGGCACTCTTCCAGTTTTTCTCTCTCTTCACAGCATCCGACTTCTCCACGACTCGGCTAAAACTAAAACTCACCCCATTTCACCATCGAAAACCACTCGACTGGACACTCTCCATTCTGATTGACCAGGATTTACGTTTCTTCTATTTTACAAGACATAAGCAATTGAATTCGTATTTCAATTGAATTTGAATTCGTACTCTCAATTTTTCCTCTTTAGTCGATCAAAATATGATATCCCTCTCTTGCAACTGACATTTTTTTTAATTGAAAAGAGAATTGAATGATAATGATCCCATTTCAGTTACAAATTATCTAGGCGACTGTCAACTTTCCCGAGTTAAGCGAATTTTCTAAAATAGATAAAACTGGAAACTCTAGGCATATATTTACTGACGTTGTCTGCTGAAGTTGGAGTGAAAGCCGCTCTTCTAGCTTTGATGTGAGTGACAATGAATCGCTTTTCTTAGTTACACAACCTAGGGGCTCTACAGTAGTAATGTAAGCGAATAGAGCATGAACCTCTGTTTTCCTTGTCAAGAATTTTATTTTCCCTACGACTCCTCATTTCCTTAAATGCAAAGGCACACATTGTACATAAACAGACTACTATACATAAAACAACATATACGAAAATAGATGTGAAAAGGCAGCTAAAGGACAGTTGTGATAATAAATCTGTTTCCTTTTCCTCGCACTTTTTCTTTGACTTTCTAACATACTTTCATAACTAATGGGTTATTGACGTATGATATCATGTTTGCAAAATATCTATCGTATTGCTTTATCAAAAAAATCTCTTTGTTCTTTATATACTGATTATTAAATTTTCAGACCTTTTTTAAAGATGTTTCGAAATGTTCGAAAAGCGTTTTTGATGGGTAAAATTAGAAACGTTGGTCGAAAATGAATGGGGTACGATTATGTAACTTTTCACTTTTCAATTTCACTTTCACTTTCACTTTGACTTTTAGGTTTTCAACTTTTTGATTTTCACTTTTTTCAAATAAACGTGAATGGCAATTTTGACGTTTTAAACATCACTGACGACTTGTATAATAAGCGATTTATTTCTTCGTCGTTTTTCAAGATTCTAAGTTTTCAAATTTTTCATGAAAACGACAAATAAGAAAAAAAATACGTAAAAAAACTTTTATAATTTTTGAAAACTTTTCAAAATTCCACAAAATCTTTAAAAAATCATAAAAATATCGTGAAATCCTTTAAAATTTCTCAAAAAACTTAAAAATTCTTTAAAATTCTTTGAATTCTCTAAACTTCCTTAAAAATCTCTTCAAGTTTCCTGTAATCCTTCAAAACTTCATGAAATATTTTCTTTGTCTTAAAATTATTGGAAACCTATTAAAATCCCTTAAAATTCGCTGTAATCTTTTGAAATTCCTAAAAACATCTTTAAATATATTAAAATTCCACTACAATATTTAAAATTCCATGAAATCCTTTACAATTATTTTTAAAAATCGTATAAAAATCATAAAAATCTCGTGAAATTCTTTAAAATTCCCTAAAGTGCATTAAAATCTCCAGGTAAACTGCTGGTTTTTTATTTTGGAAACTTTGTTTCATATTCTTACGGTAATTCAATATTATATATATATATATATATAAGTTTAAAAAGAATTTATAAACAAAAAAATGTTCGTCAGACTAGAAGTCTGCAACTTCAACCCAATTTCGTCGACAATATTTAAAACCCAATTTAAAACGTCAAAATTAACATCACGTGTATTTGGAAAAAGTGAAAGTGGAAATGGAAGTAAAGTTAATGTTTATTATGCCTACTGACGACAAAGACAACGGACTGCGGACTCAAAAACTGGAGATTTCATTAAAATTATGAGTGATTTTTCATATAAAACCAGTATCTCTTCATATGATAAGAATTAAAAAAAAAATCTTTTCTGTGGAGTTAAAGAATAGCAATCTCGGAAAGCCAAGTTCAACTTTCTGACCCTGCCGTTGAGAAACGGTTCGCAGTAATGAAACTATCCTTGGCTACACAGCAGATGGTTTGTTTTAGTTTTCGCATTTTTTTTTTTTGAAAGTTATTGCGAGTAAATGCAACACGCACAACGACCACGAGGACAAATGTTTGTCGCTGATTGCAATGTAGCTGTTGGCATGAACCAAAATACTTGAAACCGTGAGGTACGCTTTTTGTTAAGAGCTTGTCGCGACGGTAATTATTAGTCGTCACATTCATTGCCTTCTGAGTGTGGTTTTTGTAGTTCTCCACTTCATACGTGTATAGTTACATTAGATTAGTCGTTTCAAAAACGAGTAAAAAATCTCAGCAAACTCAACTCATAGTGCAACGGCACACGCTGCCGGTTTCTTTTTGCTCACTTCCGAGTCTTTTAACGAGATAAAAAGCAAAAGAAAAATGATGGTGTTACGGCTTTGTCTCGGCAGTAATTGTCTTTTTTTTTTTTTTTTTTTTTTTTTTGTTCTGAGTACACTTCGTTTGCTAGTGCTTCGTTTGTATGCCACTGCGGAATGAGTTGAAAAATGTTTACTTGGTCTAAATGAAGACTTCAACGAAAAGTGTGCGTGCATATACAAGCGCTTCGGGATGTCACTTTTTATCTTCAATTAAAACATTTTAAAACGTTTTATTCCTATTTCTTCCTCTGAGAAAGGTTTATATATTGACATCATATAATAAAATATAATAACTTTGCTTTTATCGTAAAAAATTTTCGAAATTTTTTTTGTAATATCTTCGATTTACTGTAAATTCAGATCAGGTCCCTTTTCCCTTGAATTCCTTATTTTGTAAAGTTCTTGGAAATTTGTCTTAGAATACATTTAGCCATTCTCACTTGGAAAATTAGATTTCTTCAACCCCCTTTTTTGTATTCTGAGTTGCAAGAAAATAAGAGACGTGATCAACCTGAATTTAAATACATAAGAGGCTCATTGTATATTGATCTCAGTTGGTGTCAATTACAGGGAATTTCCCACAGTTTATATTCATTTGCCATTTCCTTTATTTACGACAATACCAATTATATTACACTTTCCATTCTGTTTTGTTTTTTGCAATTCGTCGGAAATCATTATTTAAAATATAGACAAAGCGATGAACGATCCTCAATGATAAAAAGCAACGATGGAAATATGTTGTCCCTTGTTCAACACGATGAGAGTGTGTTATCGAGTTGTTCGCCATTAGTGCTTCAGTAACGAGGACAGTGGTACAAAAAAGGTACTTTTAATTATTCCATCGAGAAAGGACTTTGAAACGAGGTTTTACGATGAGCTTCCGCGCCGTTTTGCCATCAGGCACAAGGGAACAACCTATTCGCTAGGGGTTCGAGAGAGGGCGGAAAACGAAATTGGATTTATCGCGTCAACCATTTATCGAGGACCAACCAACCTACCTCGATATCTCGTTAGTGCGTATATACGAAGGGTAGACGATTTAGAGAATTCGTCGAAAGAACCCTCTAATGCGCTCCTCTCTTTTCTAAAGCTGGTCTGCCTTCAAAAAGTCAGCTCCAGGAATGCGAACCACTCAAACCGCAGGTAGAGAGAGCTTTGGCATAAAATTGTCTCTCTGATGAAGAAAAAGCCTTTGCACTCTCAAAAAGTGAATTTTAAATGTATATTTACGATAGAGGATTGTAAAATTAAGTTTTTCAATTTTCTTCTCCCGTTTTCTGAAATGTGAACAGGGTGGCCACATGTCAGGAAAGTAAGGGCGAAATAAGAAATAAGAAGCAAAATAAGAGCGAAATGCAAGTAGCTATCAGGGAAAATAGAAATTGACAGCATAGATTTTATAGTTATTTTTTTTACAGATTTTAGAAAATTTACAGATTTCGAATGATTATAAATAATTTCCAGGAATTCTTTGAGATTCTCTCGGTTTCTATAATGATTTCAAGAGATTTTCAATAATTTTAAAAGATGTTAAGAGGTTTCTAGGAACTTAAAGGGATTACAAGAGATTTGTATAATATTTAGAAGATTTAGTTCATAAAATTTTTAAGAATTTATAGCTCCTTGTGGAGTTTTAAAGGATTTTAAAAGACTTGTAAGAATTTTTTGAAATTTTGATCTTTCAAAAGTAATTTTAAGGGTTTTTTTTTGCGAGGTTTTTGTTTACAAGAAGTTTTATTTAGAGATTTTAATATATTTTACGGAATATCGATGTTCCTTATTGAAATTTAAAGGATTTCATGAGATTTTTATGATTCGTAAGAGATTTTGTGAAACTGTAAAGCATTTCATGGAATTTTAATAGATTTTAAAGAATTTTTGACATTTTATAGGATTTTAAAAATTATAGTGAAATTTTAAGGAATTTTAAAAAGTTTTAAAACTTCATTAAGTTTTAAGAGATTTTTAAGAAAGTTTTTGGAATTCAAAGAATTTTTAGGAATTTTTAAGTTTCTTGTGGAAGTTTAAAGGATTTCAAAAAGCTTGTAAAGATTTTATGAATTTTAATTTTGATTTTTTAAAGTATTTTCAAGAGACTTTAACGTATTTTAGGGAATTTCAAAGTTCCTTACTGAATTTTCAATGATTGTATGAGATTTAAAGAGATTTTTAGGAATTTTAAAAGATTTTGAAGTATTTTTGAGGAATTCAAATGATTTGAAATGATTTTGAGGAATTTTAAAACAATTAGTGAAAATTTAAAGATTTTCATGAAATAAGTAAATTTGAACGGATTTCGTCAAATTTAAAGTGATATACGAAATTTTTGAAATATTTCAATAGTATTTTTACTGAAAATTTCTTCGCATTTTTACTACTTTTCCGTGAGGGAAATTTGTCTGAAAGTCAGGTAAAAGTCAGGAAAATGTCAGGAAAATGAAAAAGATAGTTTAATATTGCTTAATGTATATTTTCATTAAATACTACATTAAGAGTGTTTCCTGGCAGAGAAACTTATGAAAGAAAAGAAATATAAAATTCGTATATATACACTTTTCTTTGCCTCAAGAAGTTTTTCTCATCTTTTTCACCCTTTTTTCTTTTTTAACTTTCTTCTTTTAATTCCTTTCTTTTCTCTGTCGTTCTCTTGCCCTTCTTCTTTCACTTTACTCTAACAAACTTGGGAGTGAAGAGGTTCACTCTCATGGTAGATAGTACATCCTACCACACTTTCATTAATGAGAAATCCGAAACCCCATATCACGTAACTCTAACTTCTCTTGAAATGTGCTGAATACTTTTAGCCTAATCAATTCTTCAACTTCAATTCTTTAAGCAGTTCAAGTTTAAGATTGAAATACTTCAGTATTTAGTGTTTGAGATCTTATATTACTTCAAAGCTAATCTAGTTCCTTAATTAAAATTACACTGTCTTAAAAAGGAATTTAGGGGACGAAAGTTTAATCGAAAAGTCGTTTCACTCATAAAACTATAATAAAAAATAACTTATTAAATAAATTTACATTCATGGCTACTGAAATTATATAATTTTGTATTTATTGTAAATATTTTCTATTTATTAAATATTTTCAATATTTTCTTGCTTAGAAAAGGGCAAGTAAGTTTAGCAGCATCTATATTTAGATTGCGAATATTTCTCATATTCTGCAACAGCTCTAAAAGCAAAACTTTCTGGGGTACTTTGCAGGGTTATTGCTTATACGTTAAATCATGCAGATTCTTGATTCTGTAACCAAAATACCGTGTCTCGTACGTAAGCATTGAAAATTCGAGGTTCAACGAAACCCTAAACACAAAGGACCACCCACTGATGGCAAGTAGCTATCTATAGGGCATCCATGGAATTCAAGACTGGGTTGTGGGTATTCTCGTCCGATCGTTATTATTATAGCTATAAGCCTAAGTCGGGTTAGTCTCATGGTGCGCTTATAGGGTCGTAATATTATGTTTTACTCTATGGCTCCATAAGCATAAATTCAAAATAGAGTCATCCGTTCTTATAATATAAACTATAAAGTAAAGTCTGCGAAGCTTTGCGAAGGTCAACTATCAACAAATTTATCTTATCAGCCGTACTTGAAATGATGATAACTGAAGCAGTAAAATATTGACAAACCCGGCAATTTTATTTGACCTAGAAAAACCGGGACGTTTTTTTACTTTATCTTCTTTTTTATTCTACTTACTTTTGTTTACTTCCTAAAACTCCATGTCATTTAAAAGTTAATCATCCTCTCTTAATTTGAATCAGCGGAATTTCGCTGATTCAAATTTAGAGAATAGGTTTTGAACAACAAATAAAATTTTAAAAGATTTTTAAGAAGTCCAGGGAATTTTAAGGGATTTTAAATGTTTTCATGAAACTTCCAGGAGTTTTAAGAGAACTCAAGAGAATTTTTCTGATTTTTACAATATTTTTTGGAATTTATTGAGATTTTTAATAATTTTAATGAATTTCAACATATTTTTCTGATTTTTAAATATTTTATGTTATTTTTAAGGATTTCGTAGAATTTAATGATATTTTAAGTGCTTTTAATGTATTTTAAAGGATAAAAAGTTATTTTAATTGTTATTATAGAATTTTTAAAAAATTGCAACAAGTTTCTGATAATATGAAGAGATTTTCTCTAACTTCAAGAGATTTCAAAGATTTTTCGTGAAAATTTAAGAGATTTAGAAACGTTTCTGGAATTTTAAATGGTGTCATGGAATTTCCAAGAATTTTAGGAGAATTAAGAGATTTTAATGACTTTTAAAAGACTTTATATTGATTGGGCTGAAGTATCAGACGTCTAAGTTAGACGGTTTTTTTTTTGCAATACATTCAAAATTAAAAATAATGTACAAATAAATGATTTACAGAAGCGCTGATGGTATTTTTTAGTTCAAAAAAATGCCAAATAACCAAAAAATTTTTTTTTTTAAATTCTATTATTATTTCATTGGGCTGAAATTCAGACGTCTACTCAAACGATTTTTTTTTATCAAATATTGTTTGCAAAAACATATCCTACGATTTATGTTTCAATAAATAAATTATTTGAAATGAAACAATTATTTCAGTGAGAAAATTTGGAGAAAAAAAATTTGTTTCAATTTTAAATCTTATTTTTAAGGATTTGAAAATTAGTATAAAGATTTCAAAGTTTTTAACCAAATTTTCTAGTAATTTAAGTGTTTTTAAAAAGTTCGAAAAAAGTTTAAAAATATTTTTAAAAAATCTCGTAAAATATCAGAAAATCTGTTAAAAATAATAAAAATCACTTGAAATCCCTTAATATCCTACAAACCTTCAAATTTTCTTAAACTTTTTAAAGTCCTTTTAAATCCATAAAATTAAAATCTTGTAGCATGTCCTGAAATTTTTAAAAATTTTTTAATGTCTCTTTTTACCTCGATCAATTCCGCGTAAATTTCTGTTAGTAATTAAATACAAATCGGTTTTGGAAACTTTAAACACCTTTATTTGATAATTTCATTTCAATAAATGTAAAGAAAAAGTCATCAGATTAGACATCTTAAACATCAACCCAATTCCTCTATGAGGAAGCAAATCATATTAGTTTCCAGGAAGCAAACTGCTCCTTGAACGAACTTTGAGATTTTCTGGGTTTCTATTATGATTTCAAGAGATTTTCAATAACTTTAAAAGATGTTAAGAGGTTGCTAGGAACTTAAAGAAATTACAAGAGATTTTAATGTTTCCCATGGAATTTTAAAAGATTTTAAAAAGTTTTAAAACTTTATAAAGTTGCATGAAATTTTTAAGAAAGTTTTTGGAGTTGAAAGAATTTTTAGGAACTTTAAAGTTTCTATTATTATTATTATTATTATTATTATTATTATTATTATTATTATTATTATTGAACGTTGTGATTTGAAAAATGTTAAGCGGCTTACTAAAGTGCACGTAGCACACGAAGAGTATCTTATGGGCAGAATGTGGTCAGCTGAATCTATAACACGTAGTAATTGGGCTATGTCTACTGCTATCAGTTTGGCATGGGTCAAGAGGATTCGAAGCTGATGAAGAGGCGGGGAGTTACACGAACCGAAAGCCGATTAATGCAAATGTCTAACCTATTGCGAGGATAGCGTGGACAACGATGAACGGAGAAGGGTTGAAGAGAGCAGAGGGATGAGTATAGTTGGTGTAGGAGGAGGTGTAGCGTAGAGGGTGAAAGTAGGGTGGTATTCTGAATTACTACAACGAACTATAGTTCCTATAGTCCTCCTCCACACTGTGTCGCTTTGCCCGACCACAACGCTTCAATTTAGAATGCTAATCAGCCCTCCGGTCCTACCGACATTCATCCCTTAATCCCGCCGAGCCGCTTCCCATATAGGCTGTGTCTTTAGTAACTGTACGTCAATGTCGTTCAAGGGACTCTGCATTGCTCCTCCTAGCGTTACTTGATAATTCTCGTTATGTCTCCCATCTTCGCTAAATCCAAATAAATTAATAAATGAATATCGCTCCTAATGTTTCCCAATAATAATGACGTATTCCGGTTGGTTGGTTGGTTGGTTGGTTGGTTGGAAATGTTTCCGTGATTTAAACTCCAAGCTCAGGCCTCAGACCACGAGTGAGCATCAGCAGATAGAGAATGAGAGCGATAAATTCCGAGGTTGGCTGGATTTGGATTCGTACCTACATTTCGTGAAGGAGTGAGTGTTTCCCGAATCTAGTCTAGAGTGCAAGTTCCGGTAGTATCGTGTCCACATCATTCACTCAATAAACGTCCGAAAATTGAGCGCGAAGAGTCGAGAATTTATGTCCAGCATCAGCGTTGAGGGATGGTGTGGCCTCCACCACCAACCAACCGAGCTGCCCTAGTATCCGGAATCTCTGGCCCCATCGTTTCCGGTGAATTTGATATACGAGGCGTATGCATCATAGTCCGCGTGGCGTAACGCAGATATAGATTATCAAAGGTGCGATGTACAATAGACTGTAATCAGCGTAGGACAGAGTGCCACGTTAATATTAAATCTCTCGCATGCGCCTCTACAATTGTCTCGAGTGCTTATCGCGATCTTCCTAACTGCCGCGAAACACATCATACTCTATCTCGCCTTCCTCCTCCTCCTCCCCCAGTCAGATCCCTTGTTCCTATTTGCGAAACCTGTCTTCTCCCAGAGAACCTAAGCTCAACCTCGATGAGAAATCTTCGATATTACACGCTTGGAACAACCAGCTGTCTCCAGATCCCCTATGATTTTCTCATCAATTTCGCGTTGTCGACAACCTTCGCTAAGGAAACTCTCCAGACAGATTCGGACTTCAATAACGAGATTCTCGTAAAAACCAAACCGCAGCAGAGACAAGAATATTATGGATTATCTCCTCAGGGCTCAAGCTGATAAGACAAAAAATAATATGTAAGAGATAAATGAGCTTTTTGGAGATCTAGTTCTCTTAATGAGTGTTTTGGTATCCTTTTTTTTTGAATTCTTTTGCTAAACCTTCTTTTCTAACCCCTTTTTCGAACCTTCCCAGGGGGTGGTTCATTATCGTTCTCCTAAGCATTATTTCTCTTAAGCATTAGACATCCACTCAGAAACTGTGAATTTCATCTTGGGTATTTCATTTAACTATATTTATACTTTTTTGTGCTCATTTTTTGAACACTTTGCTTCTTCATTATGATCAAGTTGCAAATGAATTTGCTTCCTAGTAGAGAAAGCATTAAGGATGTTTTTAAATATTTAAAAATATATAATTCTTTTTTTTCGAAACAAAAAGAATCGTTCGACTTCAGCATTCATAGTTTTTAATGAAATTTATTTATATTAGGTTACTTAATTTTACACGATGCAAAAAACCTTTTACTTTCTTATAGTAGCTTTGAATTTTGGTCATTTCAAAAAAAACACACACACACACACACATTTTTTAATTTACAATATTAGATCAACTAATATGCATGAAAAAAGTATTGTTGATTCAAATATTGGCTCAGCAAAAAGAAACATAAGAATTTGTACCATTTTTTTTTATGAGCTGTCACGTGAAACTGTATCGCTGTACAGAATTTATCTATTATTTTATATTACACTCGAGTCTCTCAAATGTTAATAACTTCCCAAATCTCAAGTTCTCCCAAAACTCAAGTCATGTTTCTCTCAAATGTCAAGTCTGTATTTCTCAAATTTCACTGATAACTACTACGCACGCTTTGCGTTTGGCTTCTGATTGGTTGCTATTAGCGCGCAATTTAAAATGCCAAAAAATATTATATTATACACAATACACATGCGCAATTGATGTGACTACAGAGACAAAGAATTTCTTGACATTTGGGAGACAGCTCATTGATTCGCCTCGAAACAAGGAATCGTTATTTTCCTTGCTTCAGTTTCAAATTTTGATAATTTGAAAAGTTGACAGATGAAAAAGGCATTATTATTCGAACTTAAGTTTTTTATATGTAATAATATATGGTACGTTTGTAACACGTAAATGACAACAGCACACGGTATATTACCAGCGAGTCAGCCATCCAAGTACTAACTGCGACTAACGCGCTGCTTAATTTCAGTTATCTAACAAGAGCTGATACTTTTAGCGTGGTATAGCCGTTGTCATAATTACTGGAGATATTAAAATGCATTTCTTCTTTCCGAATTTCATTTCTTATAATCATTATAAAATATATAATGTATGATTAAGGGAGTAGTCTGGTAACTCACATCTTTTTTAAAGCTCGGAAATCGGGCTATAAATCAGAAAATAATAAACAGAAAAAAATATCCTAGTTCCCGTCATAGCCACTGATGTTTAGAACAACGTGTTAAAATTTGATGGATCAATAAAATATTTTTAATTTAGCGGGTAGACCAAAAAAACGTTGTTTTGAGAAAACTGCGATAATAATCATTAGCAAACATTTATTTATTTTTCTTAAAAATAAGCTCAGGTTTTTATCATGATTAAAAAGGATGGAAGAACATTATATTCTTCATTTTTGCAATAATAATCCTTTTCATGAGGATATACGCAACTTGAAAAAATCTCATTTCTAAAAGTCTCTTTACATTCTTTTTTAAGTATATATATATAATCTTCTTTCCAAGTCTCCTGCCTATTCGATTACGGTATTCTAGGACTCGGTTAAAAAAATTGTCCAAATGAGAACAAGATAATGCAATTCCTAGAACAGAGAAGTTAAAATGACTGCACGGTTACCTTCTTTTTATTGAAGTATTCCTCTTTTTTAATTGAATTAGTTTCGAAAGTTATAATAGTTTTAAACACTTTTAAAAGAGTAATATTAAAAACTTCAATGAAAAAAACTTTAAAAGCCATTTTATCAAAGGAATCTAATTCTCTTATTATAGAGTAACTTTTTTTTTTCTTTTCTTTAAATCAGGAGAACAATGGATGTAAACAACTCGAATATTTGATGAAACGACTTTTTTTCTAAAGCGTGTAATGGAAAGGGACAAAATAAAAGTACTATCATTGGAAGACCCCAGAGAAGTTCCGTTGTATTCACCCTCGATCGGTGAATTTCCCACGTGGGAACTTGCAAAAAATACCCTTGTGCTCAATAGTCCTATAGAAATGGTAAAAACACCTTTTCATTCCAATTTTGTCATTTCTTTTTATTGACAATACCGTGATTAGCTATACTATCGATCATATTTTGGGAAAAGAAATATCCCCTTTAACTTTTGAGGAAATATACAAAAACAGGTAATATCACTGTAGTGAATATATATATATATATATATATATATATATATATATCACTCTACTAAATATACTTTTATATTTTTACGCAAAAAGCGTTGCTTCGTTCGGAAATTGTTTAGGATGTGAAAGTTTGCTGAAGGAAAAGACAGTAGGGATTGATTAAAATCCCATTACCTAGTTGTTTTCCCATAAGTTACGAACACGATATACAAAGCTGATAGCTTTCCTATAAGTTGGGAAGAAAATCCGTTAAGTTCAAAATACTAGGCTATCGAACTCACAGCATGTATACTGGATTTATACATATATGTATACACTGTATACTGTATAGTTAGTTACAACGTGTCTTGCAGTTCCTCGTTTACCAACTTTTCTTGGACAAGGGGGACTTGACTGGTTCCCTCTTCAGAGTTGGAATTAAATTTTACTCCCTTGCTCTACCTCTTCTTCCTCTACCCAGGAAAGAACTGCTACTATTCCCATGGCACTGGCAGCAGTTTCCAAGATAACGAAAGCGAACGTCCTAAGATAACGAAATTCCCCCTTTGCAATGTCGATTCACCCTCAACGTTTGCCTTCTGCCTCCTAGCGATTTTCGCGATTGACATTGAGTTTCGCAGTTATCGTAATTAAAATTTATGATTCATTTCTGATTGCGGATCTTCAAATTTTCAATAATAGTGACACTGATGTTTCTAAAATATATAAAAACCATAAATACTAGAGTAAAATGGGTAAATTCTTGCAAACATTTGTGTTTGTCAATATATGTCTAGTGATCAAGGAATTGAAAATTCCCGGATTTTTTCCGAATTTCTCGAAAATCTCGCATAAATTGTTGTTGCAAACTTGATTGGCTTTTGCATGACTTAAAGTTTTAAGAAGAAAATTCATTAAAAGTATTAGAAATCTCGGCAGATTCTATATAATTATTAAACATTCCATAAAGTCTTTGAAAAATCAACAAACTTTCATGAAATCCTTTAAAATTAGTAGAAATCTCATAAAATTTCATAAAATCCTTAAAAATTCCAATAAATTAGTCGTTTAAAAGTCATTAAAATCTCTTAATTCTCCTAAAATTCTTAGAAATTCTATGACAACATTTAAAATCCCTTAAAATTCTCAGAGAACTTTTAAAATTTCGAAATTTCTCGAAATTCCACGACAGGACTTAAATTCCCAGAAACTTCTTGAAATTCTTTAAAATTCAATCATAACACTTAAAATAATACCTCTGTATCCTTTTAAACACATTAAAAGTAATAGAAATATCATTAAATACCATTAAATCCGTAAAAATTACACAAAATACTTTTAGAATCAGAAAAATTTGTTGAAATACTTTAAAAAAATATCTTAAAATTCCTTAGAGTTCATAAAAAGCTTTTAAAGTTTTATGAATTCCTTTAAAATTCCACGAAACAACCGGAAATTCCTTAAAATTCCATATAATATTTTAAAAGACATAAAAATCTCTTAAAATCTATTCAAATTCGAGAAAATCTCTTAAGAAAACCCAGAAACTTCTTGAAATTCTTTAAAATTCTACAATAACATTTAAAACCCTTAAAGTCCTTCAAAATCCATTAAAAGTATTAGAAATCTCGCCAGATTCCATATAAAATACTTAGAAATTCCATAAAATCTTTTAAAAATCAGAAAACTTTCTTGAAATCCCTTAAAATTATTAGAATTCTGATAATGAAATGTATTAATGAGATGAATGAATGAATGAATTAATTAATCTATGAAATTCAATGAAATGCATTAATCATATAGAGTATATAGACCAATCAATTCGTCTCGATATAAAGAATCTTCATTTTCCTTACATCAGCTTATTTTCGTTGTATGAAATTTATTCTGACTTTTAGAAATTTTGAAGGATTTTATCATTTACTGCGAATTTATTGAATCTAAAGAAATTTTAAATGATTTTGCGAGATTTCACTGGAATTTAAAAGTATTTAACTAGATTTCATAGGATTTTAAGTAATTTAAAAGGATTTCAAGGGATTTTACGACATTTCATTGGATTTTTAGATATTTTAAGCGATTTAATGAGATTTCATGGGATTTTTAATAATTTTAAAGAATTTACGAAAATTTATGAAATTTTATGAAATGTATTGAGGATCCTGAAATTCAACAAGGAATTACAAGCTCTTATAATTCAAAGATGAAAAATTCTAATTTATTTTGCATAATTTTGATTTTAAGCTCCTTTGATTTGAAATTGTGTAGAATCCGTTGTTTTGTTAAAAAATTGTTTCTTGTGTCAGGTTTTCAATCTTAACTGGTGTGTCGATATAAGGAATCTTCTTTCTTGTGACGTCCGATTTGAATTATAAAGGTACATAAAACTTGTATTTAAATATTTTTTTAAATCCTTGTAAGAATTAATTCAACTAGGGATATAATAGAGAAAGCATGCTAAATTTCATCAATTTATTTTATCAATTTATTTTGTCACCATTACAAAGCTTCCTATATGAGGAAGCAAAATAATAACAATATTGAGGAAAATAATTCAAAAGTTATTTCCAAACTTCTTCATTGAAGTCATTTTCCAAATTTTTAAATCTATGAATATGTGTGTATACCTTCTACCCTATCTCAATCCCATTTGTACATCCCCTTTGCCTCTATTAACTATTCCCTGAAAAAATTATAAAGTTATAAAAAAAAAGTCTAATACATTCTCTCTGATGAGAATGTAAAAAAAAATAAATTAAATAAAAAGGGGAATTTTTCTGAACTTTCCATCCCGCCAATGTTTGTCCGAAAAACTGGACGAATACATACTCAGAAAATAATAACGAATATAATAATGAATTGAGAATACAAAGACTAATTAAATTGTTTTAAATTAACGGAAGGACAATTAGATTATAAACATAAAACATTTAATTTAATAAAAGGTAATTTAATTAAAGTTCTACGTAATTTTTTTTAACTTTTATTCTAGCTACGAATAATATAAATATTTCCATCTAATAATTCGAATACTATTGCTACTAAAATTAGTAAAGTTTGATTAATTTTCTTTTTATTTATCCTAGGAAAACGTCAGAAAAGCATTTCATTATTCTAATTGTTGGGATCCAATGAAATACTGAATAATTGCTTTTAATGAGGGAAAACTCTGCCTCGTTTTAATTAGACGCTCCAATAAACTTCACGTTAAAAATAAAGTTACAGAGCGCTCGAGGAGAAAATTAAAAAGAATTAGGAGTCATTTTACAGATAATCAATGACTACATCTAGAATGATTTGTAAAAGATTAATTAATTAGTATAATTATTCAGAAATTCGAAAAACTCTTAATACTTTATTCTGTCATTTATTGGTAAAGCATTCGGATAGAGAATAATTAGATAATTAGTGTAATCTTCAGAGCTTTTCACTTTGCCTCGAATTTAGAGAATAAGTTCGCGTTAAACGTAATTAGTTTAAAAAAAATGTTAAGCACTGCAAAAAGCTTTGAGTGCATTTGTACTAATTAGGACCGCATTCCTGGTATGTCACAAAGTAAAGCACAAATTTCAAAGAGAGAAGTTGAAACGCTATCTGATGCACACTATAAATTTTATCTCTGCTTGTAAAGTTGATATAAAATTCAACTACATGTAAACGCTTATATAAAAAATTTTCGCGAAAAAATTCTCTTATCTCAGAAATTGGCATATGAGTCGAAATTTTAGTTTATTTAAGATTATTAGGTTAAAGTTTTAGACATCCAGTCTGACGATTTTTTATTTTTACATTTATTTTATGTATACACGTCGCGCTCCGTGTTGCGCCCTTCGGGACGCTTACGCGCTTCGCGACGCTTGCGCGCTTCGCACCTATTTTTTTTTTAAATTACTACAAAATGGAATGGAATGCAAACGAAAACTAATTTACTTAAGATTTTATCGACCTTAAGGATCACATTCTCATCAGTGTACTCGTGCTTCGCGCTCGGTTTTGTTTAACAATATTTTTCCTGATTAAAACGAAAACTACTCATCTTGTTGAAAAATGGTTCAAGGGGAACTTGTAGATTTTTTTAAGGCCAATAATTATGTTTCTTATAATTTTCTCTGTATCTCGCGTTATTTGGCTCAAAATTTGAATTTTCGATTTTTTGAGGAAATTCAAAAAGTTTTTATACCTATCGTATAGAGTGTTCAAAAAGAAACATTTTTCATCTTTAGACTTTTTTTCATATCGTGCGTTGTTTGGCTTCTAATTCAAGTTTTATTTCATTTGTTTGGATTTTCAAAATATTATGTCTTTCAATTTTTTTTTTATCCAAAAAAGTCATTAAGAAAAATTTTTGAGTACTACCAACATCCGTCATTAGAATTTTTAAATTAAAAAAAAAGTGGTTTCAAAAATTTTCAAAATGCTCCAACTTTTTAAATTTTTATCCAAAATGACTGGCCAACGAACTTGACCTTCATTTTAGGACACTAAAAGAGTATACCAAAGGACAATCCAATCGATCAATTCTTTCGAAAGTTATCGTGCTCACAAACTAAAGGATTACAAAATATTTTAAGGAATTTGAAGGGACTTTAAGGGATTTATTTTATTAAATTTAGATTTATTAAATTTTAGGCAATTTAAATTAAATTTCAGAGATTTTGATTAATTTTGAGGATTTAAAGGGATTTTTAAAAGTGTTGAAAGGATTATCAAAAGATTTTTTTCAGAGATTTCATAAGATTTCAAGAACTTTCACTGTTTTTTAACAAATTTGAAGGAATTGGAAGAGATTTCAAGAGATTTTAGTGAACTTCAAGGGATTTTGATACATTTTAAACGATTTTAAGCAATTAAGGGATTGAGGGCTTTTAAAGGATTTCATTTGATTCCATTAGAATTAAATCCTTGAAATTTATAAAAATCATTTTAAATGTATTGAAATCTCTTGAAAATTCTTAAACTCTCTTGAATTCATTTAAAATCCATTGAAATTTCTTAAAATCACGTAAAATGTATTGAAATATCTTAAAATCATTTCAAATTATTCTTAATGTTTTGAAACCTATAGAAGATCCTAAAACTCTTTTGAAATTTCTTGAAATTTAATACAAACACTTGAAATATCTTAAAATCGTTAAAAATATTTCGAAATCCTTTGGAATTTATTAAAATATCTTGAAATTTCTTCAACTTGTTTCAAATTCCTATACTTTATTTCTTTTAAAAACCTCTTATTTTCTTGAACTCGCTTGAAATCTCTTTAAATATCTTGAAATCCTTGAAGACCACTTAAAATATTTCTGAATCCTTTAAAGTCGCTTTAAAATACCGTTTTCATGATACGTGTAACGATACATCGATTTTCGGTGCCTATTAAGCGTCTCGAAGGGAGCCATTTACAGTATAGGAACGAAAGTACTGCAAAAGTAGTACAAAAAATAAAGTATTAGTACAGACAGAAAAATAGGACAGAAAGTAAAAATACCTAAATAAATAAACCGGAGATTCACTCTCCCTCTCCTCTCTCTCTTATCCTATCATATTCTATTCTTTTGTATTCTATCATATCGTATCCAATCACATCCTATCGTATGCTGTCGTATTTTATCCTATCGTATTCTCTTGTATCCTATCATATCCTGTAGTATTTTATCCTATTGTAACCTATCATATCCTATCCTATCGTATTCAATTCTACCCTATCTATCCTGTCGTATTTTATCCTATCGTATCCTGTCGAGATAGGATACGATAGGATAGAGTACAATAGAATAGGATACTATAGAATAAGATACGGTGGGATACGATAGAATACCATAGGATATGATAGGATACGATAGGATACAATACGATATGATACGATAGGAGAGAGAGTATTTACAGAACAAGCTTACAGGGCCCCAGCCAACTTATTTCTCGCCATCCTGGCTGTACTAGTATAGTAGTGCAAATTTGGATTATTGTTTCGAAAATCGAATTCGTTACAGTGATCATGAAAAGCTTTGTACTTCACTCGTCGCGAAAGAGACTCGTGACGTCAACTTCACACTCGTCCGATAATTGCCTCTTTTCACGCCTTGTAACGTAAATAGCTATTAATTCCCTAAAATTACTCAGTATCAGACCCAGCAGATCACGTTCAGCCCGTGTGGGTAGTAGTAAGGTTGTAGGGTACACTTGTAGAGAAGTGAATTTCACAGGGGTAAAAAAATTATCGTTGATATTAGTTTGTTTTTAACTTATTGATATAAAATAAAACATTAGATTGATAATATTGATAATATTTATTTTCGTGACTATGTATAAAACTTCGTGGTGATTCATTTTCCCAAAAATGCCCTAAAATTCCGTGTGTGTATTACACCCCCCATAAACATATTATCTGCCGGGCCTGCTCAGAATATCCTTAGGTCTCCACAAAATCCCCGAAATGTCTTCAAATTTCTTTCAAATTCTTAAAATCCCCCAATTTTATTTGAAATCCATTGTCACTTAAACAGTATTTAAACACCTTGAAATCATTTCAAATTATTCTAAATCCATTGAAATCGTTTAAAATATTTCGAAATTTTTGAAGAAGAAAAAAATTCGTCTAAGTAGTCGCATATGAAACTTCATCCCAATTTATTTAAGTCCTGCTTCGTTCAATATTATAGAACCTACTTTATGCTTCCCTAACTCTCTATATCTATTTTTTTGAATCCAATTGGACCTACGTTAAAAGAATAGACAATTTTTACTGTCTATTGGTTGTTTTTACACAGGCATCATTATTTTTATTTCTGTTATTTGCGTGAATCGAATTTCTTGACAATGGTTGATATTTTGGTTTGTTATACAATATGCGTCAGCTGTTGGATAACATTGTAGGAAGAGTATAGTTATCAAAGATGGAGAGAATATATATATATATATATATATATA
>UCOK01013161.1:0-47700 GCA_900474325.1 Synergus umbraculus
GTATTTTATATATTACACGGAGAAAAATGGATAGTCAAACTGACTATCTGGAGTGTAAACTATAGGACAGCCTTCCAAGATAGTTAACCTGAAAATCTGGATATACAATCTGAACATTGGGATAATCGACTTTACTAATCAAGATATTCAGGTTGACATATCTTAGATGCTGGCTGTCCTAAATTTGACTATCCAGTTTTTTCCGTGTATACATATTTGTATTTATATAAGTGTATTAATTTTCATTGCGAATAGGTTATAAAGAATATTGAAAATCAAAAAAACTTTTTTTTTAAACCAACAAAAAATTTTGTTAGATTAAACAAAATATTTTATTGGGTCAACTAAAACATTTGGTTGGATCAACCAAACTTTATTAACCAAAAAATTTGGTTGAATCAACCAAACATTTGATTGACCCTATAGCAATGCATTTATTTGGTTGATTTAACCAAATTTTTTTTGAATCAACCAAACTTTTTTCTGAGTGTATGTGATAGAAAATGGTGTGGTTCGATTAACCGGACATAGTATTCGAACCATTCCAGTTGTTATCGATGGTTACTTTCTTGGAACAGTGGATCGTTACAATTTTTATCCAGTAGATCCTGATAACTATCACACTGTAGTACGCATAAGCACTCGTCGGATGATTGAATTGGACGCCAGTGTTAGACATTCTCTCCTCACACGCTTTCATAATCAACTTGCTAGAACTCGTCCTGCCAGAGCTGGTCTGCCTTAAGAAAACTATAGCATAATGTTCCATTGGATATTATACAAGCACAATAAAAATATTAAATTAAATTCTGTTTATTACTCATTGTTTATATTTCCTGGGTCAGCAAGGACAAATTACAGACTAACGGGGCCCACCTAAACCGAAGATATTGAAATTAAAATACGAGAGAATTAAGCATTTTAACAAATATAGCAAGTTCGAAATAACATATTTCTAAAAAACAAATTTACTTACAAAAATTCCGATTCAGGCCTTTACTAAAATAATGAGAAAATGTTCAAAAAAAGTAATATAAAAAATTGAAAAATTGTTTTTTTATAAATTCTGTACAATTTGAAAAAGAATGTCACATTTGACTAACATTTTATCCTAGTCGCGTATCAAGAGCACAACAAACTCCAATTTTTTTTTAATTCTCATTAAAAATGCGTTTTATAATCATGTGCAATCCTTAAACATTTCATTGCAGTATCATCAACAGAATTTGACTTATCATTTTATCCAGAAAATAAAATACAAATGTTCGTGTAATAGAAAAACAAACAAGATAAAAGGGTATTAAAAAATGCTTCAAATTGTTTTTTTCTTTGTATCGCAAAGTGAAAAATTATATGCTATATGCTTGGTTTAGATAGACATGTGATGTTTAGTTTAAGGTAGAAGACAAATGAAAACCAAGCGGTTGAAGGAATAAAGATTAATTTATTAGAAATATTGTGCACAAGTAAATCGGGACCTGTTTTATATGCATAAACAAAAATATATAAATACCTGAGAGTTTTAGTGTTACAGAAAATTTGCTGGCATCAATTATATCCATTTTGAAAAATGGGACTCCTCAACATTGGAGCTTTGTTCTTATCTTTTGCGTTTCTATTCAATTCTATTGGTAAGTACAGAATAATAGTAATATACAATTTACAATATACGCATCTAGATTACCAAAACCATGTGTGATTCAAAAATTCAGTCTGATACAATATTATCCGTATAAGAGAATACAATTGTTAAATTAAATTTCTCCTGCACTCAGAAAAAAGTTTGTTTGATTCAAACAAACTTTTTTCTGAGTGTGATAATTTGCGGTGTAGACAGGAACTATTCGGGACACGTTTTTTAGTATCAACTCTTGATGAGGGAGGTGAGGCGCCACGAAGATTGACGCCAGACGCGACGCCCGACTTACCATTGCCCCTGTACTAAAGTAATTAAGGACAGGCACAGGGGCAATTTTGGACACGTCGAGCCAATCCTTGTTCCTGAATTTCTCCGGCCATGTTCGTCCCGAATAGCCCTTTTCTTCCCTATAATAAAACTTAGCAATTAAAGACAATAAAATTAATAATTTATATATTATAAACACTCTCGCACAAAGTGCTTATTTTCTATAAATTCATAATTATCTTTCTTTTTTAGAGTTAATTTCTTCACAAGCAAATCAAGTTGCACCAGATCCGTATCCGGATATAATTCCTCCTTCTTATGTGATAGAAAATGGTGTGGTTCGATTAACCGGACATAGTATTCGAACCATTCCAGTTGTTATCGATGGTTACTTTCTTGGTACAGTGGATCGTCACAATTTTTATCCAGTAGATCCTGATAACTATCACACTGTAGTACGCATAAGCACTCGTCGGATGATTGAATTGGACGCCAGTGTTAGACAGTCTCTCCTCACACGCTTTTATAGTGAACTTTCTAGAGGTCTTCATCGCCGTGCTGGTGTGCCTTAAGAAAACTGTAACATAATGTTCCATTAAATATTACTGGCACAATAAAAATATTTAATTAAATTCTGTTTATTATTCACTGTTTATATTTCCTGGCTCAGCAGGGGCGACTTAAAGATTTAAGGGGGCCACCGAAGATGATTAAATAAAATACAAGAGAATTAAGCAGTTTAAAAAATATTTCGATTTAACATATTTGCCAAAAAAAAACATTTGCCTACAAGTATTTCGATTCGGGCCTTTGCGAAAATAATAAGAAAATGCTAAAAAAAATTCATCATATAAAAATTTAAAAAAATGTTTTTTCTGAATTTTGTACGATTTGAGAAAGAATGTTACATCTATTGCAGGAAGCAGCCAGAATAAATGTAGACAGCACTTAAAAGAGAAGTTATTTTATTACTGGAAGAAAAAGTCTATCGAATGAGACGAGTACAGCATATCGGAAGCAAGGTGTAAACCGAACTACAAAACTGTATGTTGAATGCGCGGAAGCTAGTTCAGGGCGCTGTCGTCTCGTCGGTTACTTAGTGTACTAACATTGAGCGCGGTCTGTACATATACAAAATATTAGAAAAACCGATAACATGAAAGGAATACTTTAATTTAACAACATCTGCAATCCTTAAACATTTTACTGCAGTACTATCAACAGAATTTGACTTATAATTTTTTCCAGAAAATAAAGTACAAATATTCATTTAACAGAAAAACTATCAAGATAAAAGGATATTAAAGAATGCTTCAAATTGTTTTTATTTTTATCGTAAAATGAAAAATTGCAGTGTCTCCAGATCGTGGGATTTTTCGGCCCCCACTCTACGACCCACGAGCTCATGCTATCTTTCTCTAGCAACAGGTTCGTGACTGTTGCTAGAGAGAGAAAGCATGAGCTCGTGGGTCATAGAGTGGGGGCCGAAAAATCCCACGATCTGGAGACACTGAAAAATTGTGTGCTGCATACTTGATTTAGACATACACGTGACGTTTAGTTTGTGGTAGAAATCAGTTGAAAACCAAGCGATTGAAGCAATAAAGATAAGGTCTTGTCTTATATACATAAAGAAGAATATATAAATTCATGAGTTTTAGTGTCAGAGAAAGTTTTTAATCGTCAATTATCTCCACTTTGCAAAATGGGACTCTTCAACACTGGAGCTTTGTTCTTATTATCTTTTGCGTTTATATTCAATTCTATTGGTAAACATAAAATAATAGTAGATCTGCAACTTGAATTATTATGTATTATTTGTAGTATTAAATGAACAATATATATATATATATAATATATGTATATCTACATTACCAAAAACATGTGTGATTCAAAAATTCTGTCTAATACAATATTATCCGTACAAGTGAATACAATTGTTAAATTAAATTTCTCCTGATAATTTTTGGTGTAGACTGGGGCTATTCGGGACACTTTTTTCAGTGTCAACTTTTTATGAGGAAGGTGGGGCGCCGCGAATATTGTATGCAAATAGGGTTGCCCGACGCGACGCCCGTCTTTTCATATGGTGCCACTCTATTTCCCCAACCATTGCCCAAATTATAAATACCTTTCAACATCTTGCACCCTCCTAAGACTCACAATGAAATGATTACTTCTAACTTCGATTTGTGTCCCAAATTGCCCCTGTGCTAAAGTAATTAAGGACAAGCAACGGGGCAATTTTGGACACGTCGAGCCAATCCTTGTTCCAGAATTTCTCCAGCCATGTTCGTCCCAAATAGCCCTGTTCTTTCCTATAAAAAAACTTAGCAATTAAAAACAATACAATTAATCATTTATATATTATAAACACCAGCGCATGAAGTGCTTATTTTATTCAAATTCATAAGTATCTTTCTTTTTTAGAGTTCATTTCTTCACACGGAAAACATGTTGTACCACCTCCGTATCCGCATATAATTCCTCCTTCTTATGTGATAGAAAATGGTGTGCTTCGATTAACCGGACATAGTGTTGGAAGCGTTCCAGTAATTGTAGATGATTACTTTTTTGGAACAGTGAATCATCAGAATTTTTTTCCAGTAGATCCTGATAACCTTCATACTGTAGTACGCATAAGCACTCGCCGGATGGTTGAAATTGAAGTGAATCTCAGACAGTCTCTCCTCGCACGCTTTTATGCACGTCATGGCAATGCTGGTATGCCTTAAGAAAACTGTAACATAATGTTCCATTAAATATTACTGGCACAATAAAAATATTTAATTAAATACTGTTTATTATTCACTGTTTATATTTCCTAGCTTATCAGGGGCGACTTAAAGATTTACGGGGCACACCGAAGATAATGAAATAAAAATACATGAGAATTGAGCATTTTAATGAATATAGCATGTTCGACTTAACATATTTCTCAAAAAAAAAAACATTTGTCTACATGTATTCCGATTCAGGCTTTTGCTAAAATAATGGAAACATGCTAAAAAAAATTCATCATATAAAAATTTGAAAAAATGTTTTTTATTGTACGATTTGAAAAAGAATGTCACATTTCACTAAAATTTTAGCCCAGTTGCGTATCAAGAGCACAACAAACTCCAGTTGTTTTTAAAATTGTCATTAAAAATTCCTTTTTTATTTTAAATTTCGCTTTTTTGTCTATTTCATTTGAAAGGGAGGATAATCATTTGCAATCCTTAAATATTTCACTATGTATACACGAAAAAAAGAGAATTATTAAATTTACCATTTATAATAGTTAAGATATGCTCTGAACGCATTTTTCCTGGAATTTAGTCAGTTTTACTATTTCAAATTGTAACTTTTGCAACGAAAATAGCAGGGTTTACAATTTTCTTAGCACAAATTACAATTTGAAATAGTAAAAATGTAAAATTGACTAAATTCCAGGAAAAATGCGTTCAGAGCGCATCTTAACTATTTTAAATGGTAAATTCAGCCATTCACTTTTCTTGACAAAAAATAGAATTTTCACGTAACAGAAAAACAAACAAGACAAAGACATATTAAAAAATGCTTCAAATTTTCTCTTTGTATCGTAAAATTGAAAATTGTGTGCTATATAGTTGATTAAGATTGACACGCGGCTGTTTAATTCAAGGTAGAAGACATATAAAAACGAGGAGATCGAAGTAATAATGATAAATTTCTCATAAATTGTGTACACAATTATTTATCGAGGTCGGTCTCATTTACATAAATAAGAATATACTAATGCACATGTTTCAATGTTTCTACAAATTTTTAAACAATTATCTCCTCATTAAAAAATCTTTTGCGTTTCTATTAAATTCTATCGGTAAGTATATAATAATAGTAGATCTGTAACTTCAAGTATTATATTATTGTTAGTATAAAAGATACAATATACATTTCGCTTTTTTCTAACATTCACGCTTTATATCAATGAAACCTATAATTATCGAATTGTTTGAGAAATTGAGAATCTGAATTGTAAAATGGTAACAATGATACACAACCTACATTATGTTAAATGGAAATTCGCACGTGTAGATTCTATGTTAATCACACTGTCGCGGAAAGCCCCGCGTCCCAAATAGTCCTTCTCTCCCCTATAATAGAACTTAACAATTAAATTACTTTTATTGTTTATAATATTTAAATTCATATTCAAATTCATAATTATCTTTTTTTTTAGAGTTAATTTCTTCACAAGGAGAAAACGTTTTGCCAGATCCGTATCCGGATATAGTTCCTCCTTCTTATGTGATAGAAAATGGTGTGGTTCGATTATCCGGACATAGTATTGGGACCACTCCAGAATTATGGGTGATTACTTTTTTGGAACATTCCATCATCAAAATTTTTATCCAATAGATCCTCATAACCATAGTACTGTAGTACGCATAAGCACTCGCCGGATGTTTGAAATGAATTTACTTCGTAAATCGTCTTTCTTGAGACGCTTTATTTCTGAACTTAATTATGCTAATCATGGTAATGGCGGTGCTAGTTCGTCACATCACGGTCATGACGGTACTGGTTAGTCAAATCAGGAAAGATAAAAAGACTAATATAAGAATATTATTTGTGATTAAAACTCGTCTTAGACTGCTTTCAACCATTACTGCACTTTTAATTTATTGTTGAACTCTAATATTTTAATTCGTACTTCGGAAAACTCTGTAAGCAAAAGAATCTATATTTATAATTGATAGGGAGCATGGATTGATGGGCACTTAATAAGTTTTGCGTAACAGAGCTTCTCCAGCAAAAGCTTCGAATTGAAATTGATTCTGAATGAATCCGAAATTTTTGAAATCATTCGAAAAGTTGTATATGAACCAATTGATTCCGGTCATTTTGAATCAATTCCAATGGATTGACCAGATTTAATCGTATTGAAAGATTGAATTAATTCTGATTAACTCGCATTGGCCGGATTCACTCGTCTTCATTCGAATTACAAGTTCAGATTGATTTCGAATGGGCCTCGGATTAATTTGGATTGAAAATATTCTTCAGATTAGATCGAAATCAGTGTTGGGTAAGTTACTTTTTTTTGAGTAACTAGTTAAAGTTACGTTACTTAACGAAAAAAAGTAACTAAGTTACAGTTATATTACTTGTAACTCTAACTAGTTACAGTTACTAGACAAGTAACTTCAAGTTACTTAAAAAGTTACTTTTTTTGTTTCCTTAATTTTTTAATTTAAAAATAAAAATAATTAATGTAATATTAACAAAATTATTTTTTATTATTATATTACTATAATAAAAATATTAATAAATTCATCAAAATATTATTTAAAAAAACGATTTTTAAATTCGAATCTTTAATTTCTTTCTTTTTTGTTAGAAAAAAATGTAAATTTGACCTTAAAAAAGAGATATAGAAAACACAAAGTAACTTCAAAGTAACTAAAATTAAGTTACAAGTTACTACAAAAATCGTAACTAGGTTACGTTACAGTTACTTTTTAAAAAAAAAGTAACTAAGTTACCCTAAAAGTTACAAATAACGTAACTTTTTAGTAATTTAGTTACTTGTAACAATTTACTACCCAACACTGATCGAAATGATACTTTTTGGTTCGGATAAAAATTCCGGAATGATTCGAAAAATTGTAATAATAGATTTTACAATTTCGTAGGTAAATTTATTTTAAGATATGCCAACACATAATTATTATACTTATATTTTCAAAATAGATTAATTTACATAACTTTTAATTATTTTAAATTGTAATGTACATTTGAAAATCAAAAATACTAATGTATTCTCCACTCGGAGAATATTCTCGGTAATATTCTCGAGAATATTACTCCATTTTATATAACCGAGAATTTTACATCTCTACGAACAACTCACATCGATCGCTTCTTCTTTTTCTTCCTTATTCTTCTTATTCTTTCGTACTTTTTTCTTAAGAATTGTTAACTTGTAAAATTTTACTTGAAAATCACTTCTAGTTATTCGGTATGTGATTGGTTTCTATTCGCGCGCAGCTTAAAATGCTAAAAAATATTATTTTTATTGTTTATTACAAATTTTAACTCCTAAAAATGTTTAGTTAGTAAATACTTAGTTAATAATAAATTTACAAGTAAAAACGTTATTATTTATGATAAAGGATAAAAATAATATTTTTTAGCATTTCAAACTTCGTGGGAATAACAACGAATCAGATACCTAGTGCGACGCATGCGCATTAGGGTGTGGGGCTCAAGTTGGAGCCACTGGCACGCATGCTCAGTACCTCAAAGTAAAGCAGCTGATCATAGCATCATATAGCTGATCGAAATGTGAACTGACGCGAATGTTACGTGATCTTTGTGAAGAATTTAATTTTAATAACGAATTGTTTAATGAAATTAGCATAATTCCTCGAGTCTGTGGTAATGAAAAAATTTGATAAAAAAATTGTGAGAAGTTCATTAGAACAAATAAGGAAACAGTGTCTTTGGTCGAACCACCAACAAGGTAATTTTTCGGTTATACTTTTGTTTGCTCGTTCATATATTGTATTGTTTTTGCTTCCTCATAGGGAAAGCTTTGTTTTCGATACATTTTCTAATATTTTTAAAATCGTTTCATTAAACTTTCCTCACGTGATAAATGTCCAGTACAACATTCTAATCAATCGTCCGGATGTATGTATGTATGTGTGGATGTGTGTATGTATGGATGTCTCCATTTTTTGTCGCCCTATTAACTTACAGACAGTTGTAGATAAATTGATGAAATTTGTAGGGTATATTGGAACCACTAATATCTCAAAACGTGCCAAAGGATTTTTCAAAATATTGAATTTTAAAATTTTTATGTAGATTTTGAATTTTTGTAAAATTGATTTTTCGACTATAACTTCTCAAATAATGAAAATTCAAAGCTTATGTAACGGAAAGAAAGATTCCTTACGTCAAAACGAATCGATTGACCTGTATGATTAATGAATTTTATAGAATTTTAAGAAAATTATGATTATTTTTAATTTTTAAAATCGTTAATGCTTCCTCTATGAGGAAGCAAATTTATTTGCAACATTATGATAATGAGGAAGCAAAATGCTCAAAAATGAGCACAAAAAAATATAAATATAGTTAAATGGAACACCCGAGATCGAATTCACAGCTAGTTTTTTATATTATTATTCAAAGTTAATGTACCATAGTTCTTTGAATGGAACTAGATTAGCTGTAAGATAGTATTTTAATCAGAACTGTAAAACTAATCAGAATTTTTATATTATACTAAAACTTGATGAGCAGAATATAAATAGGTTATTTTTCGAGGCCAGAAGGCAGAAAATTAAATGAATCTCATCTAAGCTAATCAGTTATTATTTTAAAAGTTTGCTTACAATTTTGTTTTATAAAAAATTAACTCATATGAAAATTCGACGAATTAAATTGTAGAAAATATTTTTAGAAAAGAAATAAGCCGTGCACTATAAAAATTGAATCAAAATGAAAAATATTATCTGTAAAGCGAAAATAAGAAAGACATAAAATTCCAATAAATTTAAATAAACAATGACATATTTAGGTATATTATAAATTTATAAACAAGGAACACTGGGATACTTTTAAATTTTTTTTTCATATAATAATGTGGCTATTGTTTTTGTTTTTATTAAGCATTTTAAATATTATTTAATTTTTAGCTTGCCAGTACACTTTTAAGAATGATGTGTTTACAGAATTCATTGCATTTTTATTTAATACAAGATACATATTATAAATTTATCTAAAAGAAAATAATTTATTTGAATAGAATAGTCTGAGATTGATTTGACATTTTAAGAGAAAACCACAGAGATCGAACTATCGTTTCAAAATGATTGGACCTCTCTGTGTATCTCACAAGATAGGCAAAGATAGTAAGAAAGCAAATGGCGAGGTCAAAGTACCGTTGCCCTTTAGCATTTACCCTTAATTTATTATATTTACTTTGAGGGATCAAAGTTCGTTGTAATTCAATTCGAAAATGGTTAGATTTCAATGTGCATAAACTTTTATTTCAATTTTAAAGATCGAGTTGGACATACGATTCATGTCCGTGGTACTTCATCGCAGGACGAGATGATCCTGCAATCCCATAAAGAGGAGCATAAGGAAACAGAAGAAAAAATAAAAAAAAAAACGTTCTCGAGATGAAGAATAAATGCGTAAGTTTTGAAATAGTTCACATGTGGTTAAAACTGTTTATATTTTTCTGGTATTGTATATTTTATTCTAAATCTATCAGGAAAGAACAATCGAAAAACATTTTTCTGCCGAAATTGCTTAAATCGATTTGAATTTAATTATTATTTTTTATAAAATATTAAAAAAAAATGAAAATCTTATGAAATTCTTATATTTTGAATAACCTTCAAAATAATAGGAATTTACAATGTTCATGTACTAAAATCTAAATCTAAGGTAAACAAAAAATTATTTAATTATTTTAGCACTTTATTCTGTATGTACAACAAATTTTAGAAGTGTGCTGTGTTTATATTCTGAGACAACGAATTTTGTTCAACAGAAAAAAGTAGTATTATCCTTTGAAAAATCCAAGTAGCTCTGCCATTTCTTATTTCAATTAAAAAAAAATCATTTCCTTTTATTCTCTAACCCATTGTATCAATTAATTTTTGATTTTTATCAAAATTGTTCACAGAATAAAAACATAGAATAGCCGGGAAGCCGACGAAACGTTCAAGTTCTCAGTTAACAGAAGTAAAGAAGAAGACGTATACAACTTATAATTTACAGGCCTGCTATTCCGAACTCAGCTGATTATCGCTGAAATTAACCCGCCTGCTGCTATCCGACGTGCGTAATCAATACAAATTTCGCACCGAAGTAAACTTTTGTAATTAGACTTCATTACTAATTTTATTTTTATCCCAATCAATTCTTTTTTTGTATTCTGATAATTCTGCATGGTTTATGTGTTATTAAGATTCGTAAACAAAACAGTTTTTTTAAATCAATAATTTTTTTTTAATTTATTACTCTAGAATATATTATATTTAAAATATTTTTTTTTAATTCTGATTATTCAGAATGATTTATGTCTTATTGATGTACGTAAATAAACCCAATGCCGGGTAGACATATTTGTTTTCAAAATATTTTTTTCTAATTGTGATTATTCAGAACGTTTTATGTTAACATAAGCTAAAGCAATGTTGCGTGAGCGTACTTTATTATTTATTAAAAATTTTTTTTTTTTAATTCTGACAATTCAGAATGGTTTATGTATTACTTAGGTATATAATTAAAACAAATGTACTATCGTCGTAATCCTTTGTAACCATATTTGTGTTATTTTCTATAAATTTTTTTTCTATGATAATTCAGAATAATTTGTTATTCAATTGGCGCATAAGCATATAAGTCAAAAGAGTTTTTGTAAACAATGCTATAATATAAGATACAAATAAATATATGTACATACCCATTATTTACGCATTACTAAATTATTTTTCCAATACATTAAATTGTCTCTAAAGTATATAAGATTATAATGAATTATTAAAGAATTGTTGAAAACTACCTTACCTTCGATTTTCTTGATTCGTCTAATGAGATGTTTAGCCTTGAAACGATAAGCGTGAGAAATGGAGAGTATTATAGCGGAATTGGAGTGGATAATGGGAGATTCACGAGTAGTTAATACCAGTCAGACGTTCTCGAGACTGCAACAGAATCCAGTTCGGGACAACTAATCTATTAATACCGGAATCTCTATATTGATTAGGAGATTCCATTATATCCTGACATCAATTTACTCTTGGTTTCGAATCACAGTATAATCCCCTAAGACATTTTTTATTTCAAAGTTGGAATCCAGAAAGTAGTTTTGCTAAATACTATAATATGAATTTTAATTTTATGAGCTGTACTCCAGTTAGAAATTGACATGAATGTCATAAACTCATCAATTACCGTATTTTTAGAAAATTGAAAAGTTATTAATGATTCAAATAGGTACATTAAGTAATGACGCGTCTCTTCTGAGGTGTAGGAATTCTTGTTTTCATGAATTTTTGAAACCTACTCTGAAAATTCAACCGTACAAAATGAAAACATCAGAGTACCAACGTGACATGAAGTGTCGAGAGTAGTAGCTTTATTTTACACCCTCGAGCCAAAGCAAGTAGCAACTCCTTAATGCGAATTTCCAATTCACGAAGCACTTCCAGTCAGCATTTTCGAAGCGGGTCGTGTTTCGCAATAAGTTAATTAAAAAGACTCTCCTCTTTAGAAGTGAAATGTACACTTTCAGTTTCGATACTGCTGAAAGTGTTTACACTTTACTCCTAAAATGTAGCGTACATCAAATCATTTTAGAAACTTTTAATGTCTTAAAATTACACTAAATTGACAATAAATTTAATACTTTACTTTTACTGGTAATATTGAGACTGTTTTCAATAAACGTGCCGAATCATAGGAAAAAACATGTTGTCATTAGACTTATCGATCTATCTCATTGTCATGTGTCTCTTTTTGTGTCTTCTTTGTCTCTTATAAATGGACTCAACCCGTCACTGACATTCAGCAACCTTTCCTTTAATTCCCCGTCGATTATTCTTTCTTTTTCTCTCGGTTTTTTTTTAATCGAACTCAACCATCCCAGTGGTGGAATCTGATTTTAAACAAAATTAAACCGACCACTATTTTAGGATTCATTGCATTGAATCGTAAAATAGTGATCGGTTTAATTTTGTTTAAAACCAGATTCCACCACTTGGATGGTTGAGTTAGAATTTATTATTATTAGAGGTATTTTTTTAAAATAATTTTATATAACCCAATTCAAATTAACCTTCCATATATTTTCTAATTTTATTTCCACAAGATATTTTTGTCAGTGACAGAGCTTCCATGAATTCAGAAGAGAATATCATTGGCTAAAGTGTTACAGTGCTTTCTGTTTTACATCAACGGTTTCGCTGTCATGAGAAGGTACCTTTTGATATGTAACATATAGATGTTACAGTCTAACAGATGGGACAGCCATGTAGATTTATTACTATTAGAACCTACGCATATTGAATATGAAATGTTACTGCGTAATATCCCAGATACTAAATATAAATTATACAATAATCACCAAGTTTTTAAATCGATGTTGGAATTCGAGTTTCTGTTGAAAGAGTACTGAACAATTTAATGTGCAAATACAGCTGGTATCCAACTCCTCATGGTGCATCGAACTTTAACTACCCTAATCACGAAACGAATGCTTTACTCAGCAGCGTCAGCTATGCGAGTGGGGGAATCTATGCCTGGGGCAGTATTAACGTGTGGCCAACCCTCGGCTCCTCCATTAGCCCCACCGACACCTCGCGAACTACCCAACCCAGGAGAACCGTGGCTGCAAGTGAATTCCGACCGGAAATTCAGCAAGTCGAATTTATCATCCGAAATGTGCTCTGAGGGGCCACAAAGCAAGCGATAGGGGAGTAATACATAATCGCAAAGTTATCTCTCACTATATCCAGGGTCATCTTAAATGCGATGACTTTATGATATATCTATGTTTTCTTGTTCCAAAAATTCTCTATAGGAATTATTATTATATTATATTTGTATCCGCATCGACAGACTATTTAAATCGTATCTAAAAAAAAGGAGATTTTACCATACGTTTGAAAAATATCGAGCGCATTGTTGTCGAAAATTTGATTGATTTTTTTGGAAATTATTAATGATTAATTAATTAATTATTACTCATTACATCAATCACACCCTCAATAATTATGTAATTATCTCACGATTCACTTAACATGATAAGTATTGTAATTGTGTGATAAGATGTAATTGTTAACATCATTATAATCTTGTCTTAATTACGTTAATCAATAATTATGTAATTGACCCTTACGAATTGAACCACTGACAACAATAGCAAACTTCTAAATCTCCAACAGAACATCGACCCTTGTACCTAAACGCCTGCAATCGGAAGCGCGCTACGAACTTTATCTGCAGTGTAAGAGATACTCACAAGACACTATCAAACTCTCAATAAGGGACGACTGTAAGACCTTGACCCTCATCTCTAATGAACGTCCGTAAAGGCGTGACAAGACTCACTCAACAATTTTTTACCTAAAATTTCCATGAAGGATTTTCCGAAAACTCATGCTAGATAAGACGGCACGAGACCTAAATTCAAAAAATCCAATTCATGAAAGCAATTGTAGTTAGTTTAATTAGTAAATAGAAAATAGTAAGCAATTATAGTTCAATTGTAAAATCCTAAAAGACATAATCTGCTGTGACTAGACACAATCGTCTATTATATAATGATGCAGTATTTGCGTCAGGATCGCGTCTATATGCAAATTGAATTGCCTGAATGGCAAGAACATTTTACAACTAAATTCATTTACATCCTTGTACACGCAACCACGCATGACTCAAATCCAATGTGCAAATTTCGATCGGCAGTGAGCAGCTATATCCTTTCTAATCATATAGTATAATCTCCTTAGTGTCTATTCAGAGCTTGTTTCACCTGCGATACTCCCGATGATTGGGAAATATTGTATTATCGAAATTCTCGTGAACCTGTAGCGATTGACAGTATTCAGGGCTTTTAAATAAGAAAATAAGGTCAATGGCCTATACCTATAGTAATGTAGTTTTATAAACGTCAATAAATAAACTTTGGTTTTTCATATAAAATGTGTATCAAATATTTTTTTGAAATTACAATTTCTAGAGGCTTCTTGAAATTCCTTAAAATTCTACGGCAAGATTGAGAGTCCTTTTATATCCGTTGAAATTCATTTAAATTATTAAAAACCGTAAGCCTTGAAGAATAAGTTAAATATTGCAAATTTCTAGTAGTAAATATAGTTTCTAGTATATATTCATAATGGACGATCAATCTACCGAAAGGACACTCGGTGACCATTTCTATCCACCACGGTTTCAAATATGGCAGGACACGGTATTTTAAATTTTATTCCTGCACTTGAAGCGAGAGTTTGTTGCCGGCACGTGGCAATGGGCCAAAATCTCATTGTCGCCTGAAACAAACTCAAATTTACATATTTCAACTATACATTTCACGTCGAGTACAGAAAAAGTTTTCAGCAAATTAAATGACGTGAATTATTTACTTTATCGTAGAAAGTAATATTTTCATTCAAAGAATTCAAGATTTTGATTGATACATTTTCTTGAACAAACAATTCTATTGGGCTTTGAAAACAAAATTAGAAAGTTAGGTAGAAAGTTCAAAGAAAGTTAACCATTGAATATATTTTTATGCACACCTAAATTCACCAGATTTTATCAGAATTCGGAAAATTCACTCAAAAGAATTCATGGGAATAAATTAAATTTCTACACGAAATAAAAATCATATTTATTTATATTAAATTACATAACTCTTAAAAATTAATTTTTTCCTATATTATCGTTTATTTGTAAAGAGGAAGAAACAAAAGTCTCATCCTATTTTATATATACTCAATCATTTTATCTTTACATTACTCACTTACTTGAGGAAGTTAAATGTCAAGTTTAGAAATTAGCAATCGTTTCTAATGCAGAATGAAAAAGTAGGGCAATAGTAATCTCTCAGTGACGTGTTGCGAGCATAACATTAAAAAATACGTAACATTTGGAATTTTTTACTCTCACCCCTGTATTTAACATTTCACGTTTTTCCCGAATAGATAACTTTAAAACCAGGATGATAGGGGGGATCTCTCCACTTTGGCGATAAAAAATATAAATAAATTGTTTATTAGTTAATTTATAAATTAATTTATGTATGTACATTTCTCCATTTTGAGAATTATTCATTGAATTAAATAGTTAAAAAATATCAAATACCCTAACTGACATTGTCTTATTCGTAAAAATATAGGAAAATTGTTATTATCAAGAAGATAAAAACTATTTTTAACATTCTCTCAGTGCATTTTTTTAAATTTAGGGCCTCTGAATAGGTGGCGCCGCCACTCGGTCACGGTCGACACATGATACACTTTCATTTCAGACTAACACGGGGCTGTCTTAAACGTCCCTGAGAAAAAGTTTTTCCAGCTTTGTGTCATTCAGTATCATTCAAGTAATCCAAGTATTTAAATTAGTTAGTGTTGTATTAAGCATGTCGTTTACATCTCGAACGGTATTGAAATTTCTGCTTGTTACAATGTAAGTTTTATAAAATTTAATTATGTGATTATTTTAAATTTTCACGCGAGATTCCGATTAAAAGTTCCTTTTTTCCAAAAAGTTATTTTAATTGTTAAAAATATTGAAAATTCTGAAAAAGTTACCTCTACATATATTTATTATTCACAATAATTTTCAGACTGTAATATATTTCATTAAATTAAGTGATTAATATATAAGTGTTGCATCCAAGATCTAATCTGAAAATTTTGTCTCCTTATTTTGCTCGATAAATAATATAGTCAAATATTTTTCCTCTCCTTAGTGGCACTTTGTAAAATTTCGAATTTTAATACTTTTTTGTGTGTATGTAAAATGAAATTATTGAATTTTGAAATTATATATCCAATTCCTTTGTTACCGGCATTTTTGTACAAGTGTGATAATAGTATATTATACACCAAGGGAAAGAAGAGGGACGTTTTTGATGATTTTGTTTTCTATACGAATTTCGCTTAATTTTACGACCCCAAGTACAGACCAAGGACCTAGAAATACAGATTTTTTGATTAGGTGTGAAAAAAGTACTTTTTAATCCCTAGGGAACTAAAAAGTTATTTTAATTCCCTAAGGAGTAAAAAATTACTTTCTCAATCGACTTTTTATTCTCCACTATTTTCTATTCGACTTTTTTCCCGCTACTTTTTACACTATACTTTTTACATGTAATTGTCATTGTATTTATGTCGTTATAATTTTTGAGTAAAATGGAGAGATTTAATTTCGATGACGACATTTTAATCCAACACCCTTAATTTTAGCAGTTGTACGCGCTTTGTTATCGGAGACAATTATACCTTTCCTCAGAATTTTATATTGGGAGTGTCAACATCAGCTTATCAGATAGAAGGCGCTTGGAATATAAGTGGTATTTAATCTTCTTTTTATTTAAAAAATTGTTGCAGATAAATAAAGTGAGATAATTCATGACTTTTTTCAGATAAGACTGAAAGTATTTGGGATCGATTTGTACATGAAAATGGTCATATCGCAAATAACGACACAGGTGACATTGCCTGTGACTCTTATCATAAATATAAGGAGGATATCGCAATTATAAAAAAACTAGGAGTGAGTTTGATAATTAAATTAATTAATGTTGCTATGTTAAATTTTGACTTTTTGAATGTTGAAATTTAAAACTGTTTAAGGGTGTTGGATTTAAGTTTCAATCTTAAAATTTCATTTCCACTTCAAATAATATAATTAAGTATAATTTTTTTTGCACTGTAGCGGATATTACTTTTTAAATAGAATTATAGGTATATTTATGCGCTGCTTGTTAAGAATATGATGAAAAATGGAACACGATGTGCTTATTCTCTTTTTATGCTAATTTGATTGTCCTTAATGCTATTTCTAGCGCTGAGCATATTTTCCTAGTTTTCCTTTAATATTAATGTTGTGTGTTGCGAAAGTATCAAAGCATAACTTTAATAATAAATATAACTTCTGTAGAACAGTTCGACAGTTAATTGATGTATTTTCAAAGAATTTTTCTAATTCCTAAGTATTTTTTTGTACTAAATTCAAATCTAACCTACATTTTTTGCTACAATATAAGAGTTTTTTATGAGAAAATTAATATGTCGAAGTGCATAAAATAGTATATTATTCACCAAGAATGCACGAGTCGAAGACGAGTATTGAAAACATACACTATTCGAAAAAGTTCTTGTCCCTGATGACACACACGATATTTTTTATAATCATTATTGTACCTATAGGAAGTAAATCTTTGTCTCCTTGCTTTATAAGCATAAAGAATAACTGAAATTTTTACTAAAACAAACTTCTGTAAAATTAAACAGTTCGACTCGTACCGATTCTCAGTGAGCTGGAGTCGAATCCTTCCAAAGGGTTTCGCGCACTATATTAGTCAAGATGGTGTCAACTACTACAATAATTTGCTGGATGAACTTCTGGCAAATAAAATCGAGCCCCTGGTCACCATCTACCACTGGGATCATCCCCAAATAATTGAGGACCTCGGGGGCTGGACAAATGATAGAATTGTCGAGTGGTATGCGGATTTTGCAAGGATAGTCTTCAGAGAACTGGGACCAAAGATTAAACGTTTCATAACTGTTAATGAACCGAGTATTTTTTGCAACAAAGCATATGGTCTCGGAACTGGTGCCCCTGGAAAAGCAAATCATGGAGTTGGAGAATATCTATGTGTTCATAATATGCTTAAAGCTCATGCCAGAGCTTATCATATTTACCAGGGGGAATTCAAAGCTACCCAAAATGCCTCCATTGGAATTGTGGATTATTGCAAACATTTCTACCCAAAGTATCCCAATGATACAACATCATCAAAGGTGGGATTTCAGTTCAGGTGTGGGTGGGCATTTAATCCCATATTTTCGAAAATGGGAGATTATCCGAAAATTTTGAAAGAACGAGTTGCAGAGAAAAGCAAACTTCAAGGATATCCTCGATCTCGACTTCCGGAATTCTCCCCGGCATGGATAAGATATATTAGGTAAGTTCTTCTCTGGAGGAAATAATCGTAACAAAAATTGGGTTGATTAAAAACAATGTCTACCCAACTAACAAGAGATTTATTTTATTATTAATTTTTTAATTTATAGTTTTTCTCTTCTTTTATAAACGTCTAAAACATTTCCCAATAAAGAATTTACTAAAGACAGTTGCCACATTTTTGATAACGTTCTCCAAACTTTTCTGCACTGCTTCTACAACTTTTCTAGAACTTTTCTCATACCCTTCGACAGTATTTTTCAAACTTAGAAAATTTCTTAGACGCATTAGCATCGTTCCACAAACTTCTTTCTAAAAGGTTTAAATAACTTCTCAAAAACATTTTAAAAACTTGTTTAATAAATTTGTACAGCGCTCCTACGAGTATATAAAAAGAAACTAAAGAGCCAATTGAAAAAATCCTTATCTAAAAATAAATTTATTAATTTACAGTAGTACAGGAGTCTAAAAAGTTTTATATTTTATGCAGAGGATCGGCAGACTTTCTGGGTCTTAATCACTATACCGCAAACGTCGTCCATCCCGGAAGTAATAGCGTAGTTCCCTCTTATTACGATGACAAAGGCCTTGTTGTATCCTTCCGTTCAAATTGGAAGCCGACAAGTTCACCAGTATTCTACGTAAGTATATTTGACAGAATTTTCTCTGATGAAAAACCTGACGTTCCTTTGTATAATAGTGACTGAGTCCACAAAAGAAACTAAGCTCGTGACGTTCAATTTATGAAGATGGAAATTCATCTACGCACAAAATGTGGAACTCCGAACTGGTCCTACCTACAAATCTCCACTCTGAAATTCATAATCCTGGAACCTCTCTATTATTCTGCAACGAATTACTTCAAGGACTTGAGAGCTCGTTTGCCAATCCTCACCTATCTTTCTCTATCTCCTTGTAAATTAAAATTCACTCCTACATGTTTCAATCTCTTGATTTCTATTCCAGCCTAATTCAAAACTAGAGATGTCCAATATTTTGATAGAAAATATTCATTTTCTGAAACGTTAAAACGAACACTGAAGATCGAACTATGATAAATGCCAAGAGATGGCGAGTGTCAAACACGACTTCAATCATATTTTACACAGACACTAAATAAAAAAAAATGCGATGTAAAACCTCCGTAGGAGCTACTTCCGTAAGAGCTAGAATGGCCTTGATGTACTCAGAAGCTTCCCCCACTACAAACGTTACTTGCACTGCCTCAAGCGCCTTCTCCCTCAAGCGCTTAGGCTAAAAGCCCATTGTACCTAATCCCTTAATTACAGACGCTGCCCAGCCCCCCATTCCAGTCCTCATAACGAAGCCTAGAATGTTGCTGGCTGTTAGCGCCCTAATCTCCTCTGGTTCCAGCATAGCTGACCCGACGGCTTGTTGTCGAAGCCCAGCAAGCGCCGGGAACCGACATAAAACATGAAGGGACGTTTCATCGTTCCTCCCACACTTACGACAAGCGGGACTGGGTACCAGCAGTGCTCTCAAAGTTGACTCCCTGTGCGCACGCAGCGCGTGTTGGCTTCCCACTGGAGAAATTCTGCCATTGGCTGTAATCTGGCGCGCGATTCAAAATCAAATTGATTTACTTAGATTTTGAATTGCGCGCTAGATTTCAGCCAATGGCAGAATTTCTCCAGTGGGAAGCCAACACGCGCTGCGCACACAGGGAGCTGACTTTGAGAGCACTGAGTACCAGTCCGATTTTGTGCTTATGGTAATTCAAATGGTTGTGCCCTGTGAGCATCTGTACCATTATCCTTACATCTCTCTTGGGCTAGTTAAGAATGGTACCAGCCAAACCCTTCCTACGGCGATCGCCCTGAATGGTTTTTTCCTGCCTACATCCGTTAACTTGCGCCCAGTGATTGTTTTGCTGTTGCACCACCCATTTCTGGATCTCCGGCCTGGTAATGGTGAGTCCACAATAGAGACTAAGCTCGTGAACGTTCAATGCGACGTTCATACTTAGTTTCGTTTTTACGGCAGAAACAGACGCTTTGAACACTGATACCAACTATCGCAGAGTTGACGTGCTCTACAGAGCTCGTCAAAACTCTTTCAAAATAGTTGGTAGCAGTGTTCAACGCGTTTGCTTGTGACATAAAAACGAACGGAAGTAATAAAGTTGCGTCAAACGTTCACGAGCTTAGTCTCTATTGTGAACTAGCCACCATAAAGTAGGATGGCAAGTCCAGAAAGTAGTGGGGGCCCGCTTTTTCTCGGAATTCTTACCCCCACCGCCCGTAGACTAGCTCTTTCGGAAGCTGTACTGATGTACTTCTAACAGTGAATATGAGACCAGGACCGTACCCATAATAGGGAGCACCTGAGAAAATGTCTAAATCGCCAATTTTTTTGTTTACCAATCCACTGGAATGGTAAAACGGCTTCCATATATTTTCTCAAGCAGGATGTTCACAAAATGACGCCTAAAATACTGAACTTTATATCAGTAAATTAATGAATTTGCAATATAGATTAATAAATATCTTACTCCAAAATTTACAGATTGCACCAGAAGGTTTTGGTGACAGTTTAAGGGAAATAGCACAAGAGTACAATAATCCAGTTATATATATCACTGAGAATGGAGTGGCGTTGAATGAAGGGTTGGAAGATCAAACGAGAGTTCAATTCTTCCACGATTACGTGAAGGAACTACTAATAGCTATTAACCGTGATGGTGTGAACGTTATGGGTTACCACATTTGGTCCCTTCTCGATAATTTCGAGTGGGAATCTGGCTATGAGTAGGTCATGATAATATTTTCCTTCTAAATTGATGTGTTGTTTTAAGATGTCACCAGAAATTTTTTATTTATTTTATTTTATTTTTTTTATTTATTTTATTATATTTTATTTTTTATTCTTTCTATATAAAAACCTCTTTTTCGAAATCAGTAGTTCTCAATGAAAATTAATAAAATAATGCTTATCTCCGATACTTGTGGAATGTTTTACTATTTTATAGAATAGACATTTTACAAAATAAGAAATTAATAATAACAGTCTTTCTCAACTTTATTCTTCCAGGCGAAGATTTGGAATCGTTCATGTGGATTTTGACGACCCGAAGAGAAAGAGAACAATTAAAAAATCAGCCCTTTGGTGGAAAAGCGTTCTTAGTAGTCGCCGATTGGAACCAGTAGATTTATAAACGAAATTATACCTATTGATATAATTCTTACTGATTATTTATACTGAATTACTTATGATTTAATATATACAGTTATTATAATTATGATATAAATAATCATACTGATATAGACTTAATGTGAAGCTGGCATTACCATGCATTTTTTCAAAAACTTACGGAGCACAGTATTTACAATTTGCAGCATAAATTAGCACTAACTAAGTACTTAATTTTGATACAGCTCGCATTTGAATTGGGTAATGTTGCAATTCCAGGTTTAGGGACATTTACTGGACAGCTAATGCATACGACAGCTAATTACTTAATATTGACTAATTATTCAATCGTTAAAATGATGAAAAGCTATTCTTCTAGTTCTAGTCTAAAAAAACTTTCATCCTCCACTTTCTTCTTATAGAATCGAGCTCAGGAAGCTTTCAAACAGTTGCAGATCCTATTCATGCTTCCGAAAGAACAAGATATGTCGTTATTGGCACAAGCGATTCTACTTTATTATTGCGAAGATGTGCATATGTACCTAAATCGAAAAATAACAATTTACCGTAATTTTAGAACGCGTTACGACCTCAAATACTTAAATAAAAACATTATTCACTGAAAAGCATAGATCTGAAAAAATTTATTGAAACCAATCCGCGCTTCACATTCTAAAGTATTTGGTCGTCTCAAATGAAAAAAGAATATTTTCAATTTTTTATTCTTTATTTGTATTTTATTACTCTAAATTATTTCACAGACAATGTTGGCAACCCATTTTTCATGCTCTTTCTTCTTTCTTCCGCTCGCCTGTGTAAAGTCGCTCAGTGTTATAGACAAACTGCAGTAGTAATGAATTTCTTAAAGCGATCCAGACTATTATGATTGTTTCCAATTTATCTGACACGATGCTATCTGTTCATTCCGTTTTCCACAATCAAGGAAACAAGTGCATTATTGCGGTCAAGTGAGATAAATGTTTCCACTTGATTTCAAAACAATCTGTTTTTCTGTGAAAAAACCCTGAGAAAACATGAAATCCAACTATATTTTAAAGATTATTTTTGTTCTTTACTTATTTGGGTAAGTAAATTTTCTTCGGATTGTTTTAGTAAACTCGAATATTCCTCACATTAAATAATAGATGAAAGGAAATTTTTCCATTTTTAACATGTATAATTTATCAGAGAGTTTCTTTTTAATTCAATACTTACTTTAATTAATTTTAAAACTGACCGTTATTATAGATAAATTCCAAATTAACAAAATGGCGGAATTATCTTTCAAAATGTGAACAGCTTTTGTTAACTTTTTGTTGTTTTGCAGTTACAAGTTCCTAAATACGGAAATTAATACCATTTAAAATGAATTTTAAATCGAAAAACTTCAGTAAGTTATCCGATCCCTAACTTACCATCATGTTTTTTTTCTAAAAATATAGAGGAATGTTCATGTAGTCCTAAATTTTATTTATAAAAAAAATTGTCTCTAAAATAATTATTAAAATTATTTTATTATATAAAAGCTTAAAACTAAATCAGCGATGTTCACTGTCCACTTCCAATGCTTCGTGTGCCTTGCTTCTCTTCCCCCTCTTCGAGCATTTCTCTGAGCTCACTCCGCTTCTCGTTTCGGATCGGACGCTCTCGGTTTCGCTCGACTTCGATCGTCAAGTAGCCGAGTGCAGCCGAAAGCTGTCTTAGTCCCTCCACGATGCATTCTCCGATTCTACCGATGACGGTAGGCGTGGGGGTGAAGAATGGGTTCTTTGCTCTTTTAGTGGACATCGCTTGGACTAAATAAACGTTTCTCATTGTCTTTAATTTAATTTCCCAAATTTAAAACCTGATCTCATTTCTTGTGAGCGTTAGTTGCTAAAAAAATAATTCCGGTAAGGTAGGGATCAAAGTAAGTTGGATATAAATAAAAAAATAAGAAAAAAAAATAAAAGAATTTTTTGCTTATTTTCAATAAGAATGACGAAAATAAATTTCAGACAATCAAAATGTTACGGTTTTGTGACACTGCCAGTAGATCTTTCTATAGGAGTAGGTGGCTCTTCATATCAAATTGAAGGTGGATGGAATGCCAGTGGTAGGAATATTTTTAGTTTAAAAATTAAAAATTTCATATTCATCTTTCAATGCTCTATTTAAAAGACATCTTTATACATATGTATGCAGATAAGGGCGAAAGTATCTGGGATCGCTTCACACATGAAGAACATTCTACAATTCTGGACGAAAGTAATGCAGACATCAGTTGTGATTCGTACCATAAATACAAAGAGGACGTTGAACTAGTTCATACTATTGGGGTAAATTAATTAATAAGTTATCTTGTATTCAATTCGAAAATCCCTTATATTTTATTCAGCTTAGGAAGAAAACGGATATTGATTAGACATAATAAATAATTAATACTATTCATTAATAATAATAATAATAATTAATATTGCACACAGTTTAAACACTATCGTTTCTCGGTCAGTTGGCCACGAATATTGCCGAATGGGTTTGCCAACGTCATCAGTAAAGATGGGATCAAGTACTATAATAATCTATTAGATGAACTAGAGACAAAAGGCATTGTTCCATACCTAACTCTGTACCACTGGGATCTTCCGGAAGTATTGGAAAGATTAGGCGGCTGGACTAACGAGCTGATCGTCGATTGGTTTGGCGATTATGCCAGGGTTGTCTTCAGAGAATTTGGGTCCAGGGTTAAAATCTTTGCTACTGTCAATCAACCCAAATCAATTTGTGTCGATGGTTATGGAACAGCCAAAAAAGCACCAGGTAAGAAATAACAAAGCAAAGTGCAGAAACGTAAACACCTATATTTAATGGGAAACTATGTAAAATAAAATAGTTAACTAATTCAGAGTAACATCTAAAATTATTTGCAGCTAAAAACATTAGCGGAATCGGTCAGTACATTTGTGGACACAATGTACTAAAGGCTCACGCTAGAGCTTATCACATCTACGACACAGAGTTTCGAGCACAGCAAAAAGGGAAAATTGGCATAATTCTCACATGCTTAAACTATTTTAGCAAATATGAAAATGAAACAAATGCTGCTGAAGTAGCTTTTCAATATGATTGTGGATGGTTTGGTCATCCGATTTTTTCGAAAGAAGGAGATTATCCTGAGGTGATGAAAGCCAGAATTGGAGATAATAGTAGACTCCAGGGTTGGCCAAAGTCAAGGCTACCAACCTTCTCTAAAGAGTGGATCGAGTATATCAGGTTAGGGATAATAAGGAAATGTGTTTAAAGTTTAAATTTATTTTCAATTCTTTACATTTTTTATTATATTAGTAGCGTAGATCAGAGAAAAAAGTGTTAAAATAACCCACTCTATTGTTTACGGACCACTTTCAGTGCTACCCCTCCTCGCTTTTCTTCCCCCTCTTCCAGCGCTTCTCCGAATTCCCTCCTCTCCTCGTTTCGGATCGGACGATCTCGGTTTCGCTCGACTTCTATCGTCAAGCAGCCGAAAGCTGTCGTCCTGCCCCCTCCACGATCCATTCTACCGAAGACGGTAGGAGTGGGGATAACGTATTAGTTCTTTGTTTTTTCTGTGGACATCGTTGATCAAAGTCATTGGTCTTTAAGTGCTTGAGGAAAATAATAATAAATAATAAAATAATAATAACCCATAACATTTATCTTAACAGAGGCACGTCTGATTATTTGGGTTTAAATCATTATACATCGAGACTTGCTAACTCAATTTCAAGACCTAATAACATAGCCATCTGGCACAATGACAATGGTATAGAAGAAAGTGTGGATCTCAAATGGCCTAGTTCAAATAGCACGTGGCTTAAGGTATTGAAATTGACATTTTAAGGGGGTATTATAGTTTGACCAAGTGTTTTCGAGGGTATTGTTCAACCTTAAAGTTCTATAACTGGTTCTAGCGAAAACAATTGCATTTTATAGGTATATATGTATAAAATTAAACAATATAAATTCTTATAGATCTTTTTACTTCCCTAAACTTGATATAATGTATGTATATTATACAGTTAATATTTATTATTTATAGTGTTAAATTTTAAATCTTGTAGGTGGTTCCAGAAGGCTTTAGAGAGATTCTTCGAAAAATAAAGAAGGAATACAATAATCCTTTGTTATACGTCACAGAAAATGGTGTATCTGATTTTAATAATTTCGATGATTGCGGAAGAATATCGTTTCTGTATTCCTATATGAAGGCAATGGTATCAGCAATTCGAGAAGATAATTGTAACGTGAAAAGTTATACGATTTGGTCCCTTTTGGATAATTTTGAATGGTCGAAAGGATACAGGTACAAATATACAAGTTTTTGAGATTTATTTTTTAAAATTGACTGATTTTAGACCTTGACTCAATTTCCTATAGTCAGAAAGGTAAATTTGAAAATTTCGAGGGTAATTTTATCAAAAATTTACGGTAACTTAATAAAGCATGTTTTATTTTAATGTCCTGCAATTTAGTATAATTTACGGTACTTTTGGTATTTTATTGGTAATTTATTGTAACTTTATACTTTATTATAGCGAACGTTTTGGCTTGGTCCATGTTGACTTTAAAGATCCTGAAAGAAAAAGAACTTTGAAGAAATCAGCTTCCTGGTTGAAGAAAATTTTACAATCTGGTGAACTAGTACCTCTTGAAGAATCTTCTACTGAAAATTGTACACAATCAAATTAATATTATATTATCTTACTTTCGAAAACGATATTATTTCAAAATTTAAAAAAAGGATTCTTTAAAATACTGCGAAAAATTAAATATGAATTGACAATAAATTTTGTTGTACAAATAAATGCGGAGTTTGAAGTCTCTTCAAATGAAATATAAATCTCTGATCTTTTGATTAATTCCCATTTTATAGAATTCATATTAAATTTAAATTCCACTCTCTAAATCTGAATTAGTGAAAAGTGAGCCACTAATTTAATTTAGTGAAAATGTTTACTAATTATTAGTTGTATTTCACTATTTCAATTGGCAGTTTTAAACTTTTCACTAAAATTTTAGTTAAAAATAACTAACAATTAGTAGAATTTTTCACTAAAGTAAATTATTGACTCACTTTTCACTAATTTAGATTTAGAGAGCATACGGTAAGGCAATTTAATTGAATTCCTTTAATTGATTTGAGAAATTTATATTCATTCATAAAAAGAATGTGAAGCAATTCTAATCGAAAATTTTTCATTCATTCCTCGATTCATTCTTACTTTTCCACGTACACTCGGTAGGTGAAAGTTCTCTCTTTTGCTCATTCTGTGTAGGTGTCTGTCTTTGCCTTCGGTTCGTTTATAAAATGCAGCATTCAAATCAAAAGTATTCTTATGTATAGAATGGCCTTCAACCGAAATATTTTCTAATAGTAATTCTTAAAATAATGTGAAGAAAAAAAAAAGATTTAAAAATATTCGGAAAGTGATTTTTTTTTATCAAAAAGTGTTTATTTGTTAAGTAAACAGACATTCACCTGTATGCAGTTAAAGAGACTATAATTTAATTGTGAATTTTATATCGGAAATGTGAGTTTTATTATTTTTGCAATATCTTTTTTACGATAGAATCTGTAATAGTATAGAGTTTCAAAAAATGTATTTTTAATTGTTTATTAGAAAAAATCTCTGTGTTTTTAAAAGACTCTATCGTAATAATTACATTACTTTTTATCAGTGACTTTTTTTTTTAAATTAATTGACTTTCCATTTATAACGTGAAATTCAGTGAAATATTAAAACACTTTTCTCTGCGTCCAAAAGACCAAAAAAGAAAGTAAAAGTGAAAGTAATCAATTAATAAAAGGAATAATAAACGTAATTAATAAAATAATACCTAATAAAATTAATTCTAATCCATAAAATATAGCTTTTTTCAAAAAATATTAATTTTCGTATGGAAGCAAAAAACTGTACCGTCTGTTGTTCTATGGAGTAGAGATAAACCTGAATTCGTATAAAATGAAACAAGTGTAACTTTTTTGGCCTTCAATTATGGAAAGCTGGTAGGCCAAGGGAACTAAAAAAAAAATATAAATAAAAAATTCGAGTAGCGGAGGACAAATAAACCTGGCAAAACCTAATTGTGAAACTGACTTGCGAAGTGATAGTCGATTATTCTTCGCATATATAAATAAACAAGTGTACTACTTTCGGTGAAGATACGCGAAACAAGTTTCATTGTTATATGTTGCACGGTTAGTTCTTGACTTCTTTATTTATTTTTCGTAAATCGCCTGGCTAAAAATTGAAGAATTTTAAGATTTATATTTTTGCAAATTTTTAAACTGTGTACATTTTTCTCTTTTGAATTTTTCTACTGACTAATATTTAATTTGCTATGTAGAGTGCAGAGTTTTCAAACACAAATTTTATAAAATATTGATGGTTTTTTAAAAAATATTTTTTTTGTCCTGGTGCAGAGTTTATCATATTTATCATATAATGCTACTTATCAGACTGCATAAATAATATTTTCATTCCATTTGAGTGCAACAACGTTTCTTATCACAATTGAGTAAGGTGCAATGAAATTGGCTGACTTTTTTACTTGGGTGATGTTAATACACATTTGAATAAATACCTTTTGTAATTATAGTACATTTTTTTATGTGTAGTATTTATTTGTGTAGAGCTTTTCAAATTCATTTGTTGAAATTTGCATATGTAGAGTTTTTGTTATATGATATAGTTTTGCTTGTAGAGTCAATTTGAGAAAAATCCTCATTAATTAATTAATTAAATAATATTATTTAGTTTTCCGAAAGTAGGTCAATAATACCATCCAAAAGTCTGATAAAATTTGATAATGCTTTTTTTTGTTTACTAATAGACTTATTTTGATCAAAATCTGTGGTTCAATGTTATCATGCAAAAGCTGATGACACAGACGCTGATTCTCGCATCATAAAATGATGCTTTGAATGCTTATCGATTATTCTTTGTCTCTTATAGGATAAGTTAAGATAATATTTCTCTAGTGTTCCAAGAAGATCGAAACCCATTCGACATCAAATTGATTTCACGAATTAAATAAGTTAATCATACGTTCTAAAAATCTGGAACATTTATAAAAACTTAGTTTCTTCCATAGCACGACGATGAACTCCATTACGAGAATTCTTCTTGGTTCTTTTTTAATCGTTGTCAGGTGGGTGAATTGTGCGCTTTTTATCAGAGGCTTATAAAAAATTCTTGATATATTACTTTCAAATTTTAGCAAATCCGAGAGTGAAGATTTTTTAACTAAAATTCCGGAAGGACTTTCCATTGGTACCGCTGGGGCTGCTTATCAAATCGAGGGGGCGTGGAATGTCAGCGGTAAGAAAGTTTTTAAACATTTTAATAAATTAAGTTGATTAAAAGTTGAATGAAAAGAAATTAATATAAATTTTCGTAAAAAATCTATTTTTACCTTCAAATAAAGATAAAAGCAAAAAAAACAGTAATATATAATTAAACATAAAAGAAAAGAAATTTATTACAATCAGAATTTCTTTTTAGGTAAAGGAGTAAGTGTTTGGGATTGGTACACGCATAATTATCCTTCACGGATTTTTGACCAGTCCAATGGTGATATTGCGTGTGACTCTTATCGCAAATACAAAGAAGACGTAAAGTTGGTCAAGGAACTTGGCGTAAGTCAAACTATGCAAAAAATAATTTAGATTAGATATGTCTAATTGCGATTTCTTTATAATCAGATCGAGTGTATTACATTTCAAGAGATTTAAAGTATTTTTAAAGTATTTTAAAAGAATTGAAAAGATTTTCAAGATTTTCAAGTAATTTCAGAAGACTTGAATATTTTTTAAATATTTTCCCGTCAATCGAGAAATTATACTATGAAATTATCGCAGATATGTAAAATTCTTAATAATTCCACACAGTTCAAACACTACCGTTTCTCGATCAGTTGGACAAGAATTTTACCCACTGGTTTTCCAAATGTTGTGAGCAAAGAGGGAGTAAAATATTATCATGACCTTATTGATGAAATAGAGAAAAATGGACTCGTGCCTTTTGTCACATTATATCATTGGGATCATCCACAAATTTTGAACGATTTAGGAGGTTGGACAAGCGAGCTGATGATAGATTGGTTTGCCGATTTCGCCAGAGTTGTGTTCAGAGAAATTGGACCGAGAGTTAAAATATTTACGACATTCAACGAACCGACTGTCCTTTGTGAATGGGGTTACGCAGAAGTGGAAGCGCCTCCAGGTGTGGTAACATGAATTGACATTTTAAATTCATTGGAGAGCTTGACCGATATATTTATTTTGATTATGAAATTGAAATGCTAATATCAAATTTTCATCCACTTAAAACTAATTTGATTATCTATATAGTTAGAATATAAAGAAGCAGTTGTTTTTATCTCATCAATTTGCTGCCACACTTTCAAGAATTGAAGGCCGTTGACCTCTCTTATTTCCTTCTACCCAGTCATGCCCAATCAATTCTTATACAGATAAACCATTTGCTAAAATTATTACATCTTCCCCCCACACACATCTATTTCACTTTCATAGGCTCCCTTTTTTCATAAAAATATTTTTGTTTAATAAGATACACCTGTTACGTTTCTTAATAATTTATTATAACTTTGTAAAAATCATTACTCCTATTTTTGTGGAAACAATTTTTCTATTTTGAATATGGCTAATATTATTCTGCTTATTTTTTTTTTTTGCTAGGGTGGAGGTGCGATATATTATTAATTTAAAATATTTATTGCAAGTGTTGACGATTCGCAAGAACTTTGCACTCAAAGTCCTCCAACTGACCCCATGCATTACCCCCACTTTTCTGTTCTCTTACGATCCAGAGGGAATTGTCAGTGGAACTAATCCAATAGATGGCGTTCCAATTAGGTAGGCTGACTTTTGAATTGAAATGCATTGGAAAAATTCAATAATCTCAAGAATAATAACAAAATATAATACAATAATCTGCGTAGTACGGAAGTTTTTTGCTTAATAAATCTAAGGTGCCGGGTTCAAAGCCTACATATATGTATACAATCCTGAGTGTATATATAGGCATAAGAGACATAAGAGTGCTCGCTTGTCGCTTTAAATCCAATTCAAACTAGATTTTAATTGCATTAGAAAACTGGCCGTCTACCCTTCCGAAGCCGACCAATTTACTAGAGATCAATGTAATTAAAATATAAAATTCGAACCGTTTCAATTACAAGCGTCTTAAAATTAAATTTTATTGGTATTAAACTAGATGTTCACGTGACTTTTTTAGAATTATTAGACAAAGTTGCTCATATTTTGGTATCATTTTATTTTTATTTGTAAAGAGCATCATGTTTTTCATTATTTTTCCAATGCATTTAAAATTTCAATTCAAAAGTCAGTCTATATGAAGAATGGGTTCTCCACTAAAGAATTGATATTTATAGTCTAGAACTGATCTAGGATCGAAAAATAACTTCAAATTACCCTGTCTCAAATCTTTAGGCTGCGCATGCGCAGTGGTTATCAAGTGCGATTTAAGAAAGCTGATAATTTCAGGCTGGTTAATATTACGAGAGGAATGCGGTTAATATTGTTGTTAATATTGCAATGGTTAATATTGGGAGAGTCGAGTGTATATTTATTCAGACATTGCGCGCACAGTCGTTTAATTCACGTCTTGCTTCCGCTACGGTCCGTCACCAAGTGAACGAGGAAGGCGTGAGGCGTCGTTGAGTAGGTAGTGGGGATGACTGAAAGAGTCAACCTACCGACGCGAAGCGTACCAAACAGTGATATAGATAGGAAACTCGCTAATGAATTGACTAACATAGTAATTCCCTATCAGCCCTATGCATCGTCCCCACTCTTTCTGTTAATTTAGCATCCGGAGGGGTATCATAGTTCGGACTACCTGATCGGAGCGCCATCTATTGGATTTTTAGACGAATTGAATAAATTGAATTGCTATGTATAGCAAAATTACTAAAATTCATTAATAACTTGATACTTTTTATGTTTTTCCTTTGATATTCATAAAAAGTATCAATTTATTCCATTTAACAAAAAATCCAATAGATGGCGCTCAGATCAGGTAGTCCGAACTATGATACCCCTCCGGATGCTAAATTAACAACTACCACATACACAGACACGAGCGATGCATAGGGCTGTTCCCTATACATACCTGATCGAAGCGCCATCTATTAGATTGGTTCCAGTGTCATTTCCCCTCCAGATCGAAACAGGACTATTACTAAATACACATACACGTCGATCTGAATATTATCACAATAAATGAGTATTTCTTACAGGATTAAATATGAGGGGCACAGCAGATTATATTTGCGTTCACAATGCATTGAAAGCCCACGCTAGGGCTTATCATATATACGACGAAGAATTTCGACCTAAGCAAAATGGAATTATTGGCATCGTCATACCCTGCAGACACCATTTTGCCAAATATTCGAACGACAGCATCGCTGCAGAAGTGGCTTTCCAATTCGACTGTGGCTGGACTGGTCATCCAATTTTCTCCAAGCACGGGGATTATCCGAAAGTCATGAAAGAAAGAATAGCAGAAAACAGTAAGCTACAAGGCTGGCCAAGATCAAGACTACCTCATTTTTCCAAAACTTGGGTTAACTATATCAAGTGAGTAAAATTCCTTAAAAATAGTCATATTATACATGATAATAATGTAATTAAATTTATGATAGATGATAGATATGATCTGTGATAGCACTGATTCCTAATCAGTAAATGTAATGTTATTGACCTAGATTTGAATTGATACTTAATTTTTTTTCATGAATGAAGAAGAATGAGGTGTAAGGATAGAAAGAGTAAAAATTTCTGAAAATGTGCAAGAAATGGTGAAATATAGAACTTATAAAAAAAGAATGAGGATAAATGACAAAAGGGAAAGTGACTTTATGAAGATAAATTTTCATTTTTTTTTTTTTATTTAACAGGGGCACGTCTGACTATTTTGGATTGAATCATTATACTTCCGATCTTGTGGAATCAGTGCCGAGAGAAAATGGTGCTTTATGGTACAAGGAGTCTGGGGTAAAGGAATCTAGAGATCCAAAGTGGGCTGACAGTAATTCTACGTGGTTAAAGGTAATTTCGGATAACAAACACTGATTTTTATTATTAAATTATTATTATTAATCACTCTTCTGCAACATAGGTTGCACCAGAAGGATTTGGAGCCCTCCTAAAGAAACTGAAAGATGAATACGGTAATCCGCCAGTTTACGTAATGGAAAATGGACTATCAGATGAAAATTTAATAGATGATTGTCCAAGATTGAAATATCTTTACTCATACATGAAAGAAATGTTAATAGCAATAAATAAAAACGGATGCAACGTAAAAGCTTATACAGTTTGGAGTCTTCTGGATAATTTTCAATGGGCTCGCGGATACAGGTAATATATTATGATTTAGTCGCTTTCTTGATGAGGTTTCTGACCAAAAAAAACAACGTCATTCTTCTATAAAAAGGTATTATTTTCTTTAAAATATTCTTGAATCTTGTATTTTTTTCAGTGAACGTTTTGGAATTGTACATATCGATTTCAATGATCCTGAACGAAAAAGGACTCCGAAAAAGTCAGCTCTCTGGTTAAAAGAAGTTCTTCGAGCCGGTCGTCTTCTCCCTTTTGATAATTTCACCTCTTTAAGATAGCATAAGAGTACCTGAATCTATTTTAGAATTTTACTTGTACCAATAAAATCCACGTTTATTCAATTATAATTGCACTGCTCACCACTTTGGGAATTAATTTTATTGATATATTGTATAAATAAAAATTATTTAGATAACAAGATATCTTTTATTTATCGAATAGGCGCTTAATTAATTTTTATTTTTATCAAGATTCATTAATATTGGTCTAATAAATATTGTAAACTGCGCGCGAAGGGTGACCAATCGTATAGCGAGCGCGACGCATGCGTTCGGAAGTCGGAAGAAATTCCCAATCCTCCCACCATTAAGTCCCCCCTCCCTCCTAACCGAATTTAGCGCGTTATTTGAAAATAGAAAAAGATTATTACGTTCATACCAATAAATAATATTATAAATCATAATTATAACGTAAAATGAAAAATTTAAACCTTGAAAAAGCAAGACATCTGGGCACCCCTAAAAATTAATTTTTCTGTTATCAGTTATTGAATTATTTTATATTGATTTCACGTTTGCCTTTATCAAACTTTATTCGAAAATGAAATGCATACAATACTATGCAGTGCTCATCTGGTATTGACTGAAAAAGAATTTTCTTTCACATTGCAGCTTTTGTTTACCGAGAAAGTAAAAAAATGCAGAGCCGAGTGATTTTACTGCAATATTGGAAAGAGCGGCTTTCTGTTTCATCTAATAAAACGCGGTGCTTGGGTGTATTATATGGCAGAGGCATGCAGGAAGGCTTTCGTTTATGAGCTCGTGAAAAAACTGTGCATACGAAAAAAGGGGGGCCTTCGAAGCTCCAAATAAAAAAAAAGTAAAGAAGAGGAAAGGTAGAAAAACAGGATGATATAAAATTGAATAAAAATGTACCACAACTCCCTTGTGGTGCTAGAATCGTGGTCAATCGGAAGAACAGAGTGAATAGGGGTGAGAGTGTGGATTGTGGGGATGAGGGTGGAGGCATCCGTGCTTGTCGAGGCTATATAATTAACATAGACTGATGTCAGCCAATCTGGGATGAAATATCAATTTGCTTTTCTAATGAAATGTAGCCGCACTACAAATTTTCTGGCGCCGTACAATCGCCATTTTCTGGAACGGAAATGAGTCGGCGACGAAAAATTACTTTCCGCTGAAATTCACTCGACGCTCGTCTAATTAATTGTCTCAGCTCGTAACCGAAAACCACCTACCCTTGTAAATTTATAGCGAGAGCAATTTTTTTGGTCCGATTATTTCACTGGTGCTCACAACCGAAAAAATGGGGTGGTACCAGTTTTCACTGTCAGAGACGTAACTAACTTCCATGTCCTCGAAATTCGAACACGTCTCGTCCACCTAAAAGCAATACCGTAATTCATCTGAAATTTTGCTTGACCAATTCGGAATGTTATAATTGAAAAAGTCTTTTTAGAGGTATATTCTCAAAGCCGGAATTTCTTTAGGCAGTTCAAACACGTTTCTAGTGACGTTGACGAAAAATTCTTTCCGAGTTGTCAAAGCACGTCGTTCGATTAGACTTATAACTCACGTCGGAATGTCTCCTCTGATGAGAGAGCCACCAAGCTGCACATGCGGACTTTCCATTCCATCCATGAGTGAGCAATACGCCTTCCATCGACTCGAACTTCTGTTCTCTTATTAACGAAATGTCAGAAGCATCTCTATCGAATCATCTTGATTCGATCAGAATCCTCGTAACGTGACTTGACCCTTCATAAAGCATTTCTCCACGAGTAAACATAAAGAAAGATTTATTTTTCCTCTTTATAAACAATTATTTTACTTCGCTTAACAATTTTAATGACTTTAGTTTCATTTAGCCAAGACTCATAGAACTCATTCAATTATTGGATTTAATCAGAGAGCTGAGAGGAAATCAAATGTACACCTAGCCACTGCAAATAATGATCAAGTAAATGAAATAACAAATGAAATCCGTTGTTTGCAGTAAACCTCGCAGTAAACTATATACTAATCCTTCAAGAATATGATAAAGGAGATTAACTTCGGTTAATGAAGTTCTTTTCCGTTTGGCTTTGGCTTCATTCTTCTGGCTTTATTGAAAATAGATATATACAAACCATTAGAAGGGCTAACAATTGCTACTATAGTCTCAGTTTGCTATGGAGTTAGATGAATTGAGGTTAGTAATAGTAAACCGCTTTAGACAGAATAATGTATCCCAATCCAACCTGCTCGATAAAGCGTCGCACCCATGCAACTGTAAATCATTCTTGCCTCTAAAGCTTATGTACCTATTATGCACAACCTGCTATCTCCTAAGGGACAAAAGTGCTCGTACATCATAAATGAGGTTAACGCTATTTTAATAATAGAGCATAGTGTCTTAGGTTTACTTTAAATATAAAGAAAAAAACTACAACTGTTTCATCATTTTTATTTGTGTAAATTAATTAATTTGTAAATGAAAAATACAAAAACTTTATTTTACACTCATCTTTAACTCTAACCTTCCACGACGACGACATCAAAATAAAAATAAAGAGTGATAAAAGATAGACAGGGTTCGAAAATCGCTTGGTACGGGTATGGGCAGTCGATGAGTATAACGCGGTCGTCACTGCCTGGAACAATGAATTCGTGGAAAACCAGAAACCTGGAGAACCAAGCCTTTCGCGTTGCTTCCCTACTTAGACCAATAGCGTGGCTGCAACTCCCACCATTGGCTCACCCTATTAGCTGCGCGGACTATATAAGCAACCGTTTTCGCAAACGGATTCACAATTCCGTTCCGGACGGCAGAGACGACTGATCTATGCCGAATTGAAAAATAAATAAATAGATTTATTCTTACCTACTCTGACCGTAATAAATCAATTATTCAATCATAAATAATTATTTAAAAAGAGTATAAATTAATGAATTATAGTTATACTTTTTAAACCATCGGTTTTATGTGTGAACATAAAAGCAAATAAAGTACAGAGGACATGTTTGAACTTGATTCGGGAATTTATCGAAGCTTGTTCGTTCTCAACTGAAATTTACAAGGAAATAGCATTTGACAGATTAAAGGAATCCTAATACTTGTATACGGAATTCCAATTCTCTGCAGCGCTTTGTTTCCTTCTTTTTAGCAAGATGCGTTGAAACCCATCTGTTCTTTCTCATTCGCTTTTTACACTCCGTCGCGCATTGAAACATTGAATCGATACTAAAGAACTGAAGCTCGTATATGTTATCAATTTATTAATGGAAATTTTGTACTAAAATGGAAGATCCTATATAATGTTCTAATCAATAATATCTCTTGAATAATTTTGTATAGATATAATGGAAATTAGATGCGATATCAGATATTGCAAATTCGACGTTTCACTATACCGGAAACTACTTTCTGGACTCTAGTAGTTCGAAGTTTGTGGACTTCACAGCACTTGAAATATAGGATGGAGAATTATAATTAAAATTAATTGGACTTTAACAAGTTTCGATTACTGTTATTTTGTAGCGTTTATAATAAAATAATATACAAAAATGTGATAAATTGAGTACGTAAGTAACCTAAGTGAAAATATCTGGATGCATAAAAAACTTAAGAATATTTACTTTTCTAAGCAAAATTATATCACAATCAACATAAAAATGTATGTATGTAAATAATGAAAGAGGAACGTAGTCCTTAAAATTAGCCATCATGCAACGATTTTACAGCTAACTCAATTGAGTTTGCAAGGCTGCCTGGAATGACAAATGAAAGCTGTTATTGACCCAACTCATGAATTTTAAATAAGGCATTGCCATGAGATGGAAGACACCCTTCAACAAAGAGAATGAAATAGGATTTTATGGGGGCGCCACCCAGCGATAGCGTCTCGAAGTATCTTATTACTCATTCTCCAAAAAATACTTTTCCGTAATTTCTTACATCTTAAAAAAATCATGATTTTTATCAACTAAAATTGATTAGTAGAGGATTGAAATTTACAAACCAAATTAAGTTAAACAAATCTTCATAAGGTAAACTTATAACTTCATTGTTTTAACATTTGCTTGCTTTCTGACAACGCAATTTGTAATGTTGTGAAATGTAATGTAATTAGAGATGAAATGATTTGTGAGTAGTTTCTAAGATTCAGAGTTCGCATCTTGGAATAGCTGAAATTGCTCACTAATGTGATTAGGTTTTCCCACAACTTCAAATTTACACTGAAGTCAGAAAGTATATGAACATTTTTTTTAATAATTTTATAATATTTGTATAATAACATGAGAAATGTTGATTTCAATGAAAAACTCAATTCACAAGTTCATTGTTTCCTCTTGAAATGTCAATTTTTAACCAGAACGTTGTATCAATTTCTGAAATTGATTTTCTGGTGACTCGGAATATTTATTACCAATCTGAAAAGTGATAAAGAAATATTCTGTGTTTTTCATCGTTAAAATTGAAGTTACCAACGATATCAATTTATGAAAGCCAGCATGTCTGTAAAACGAATAAAAAAATTCATCAAAATTGTAAAAATGTTTTTACTTAGGTGCGGATTAGCAAAACTGACCAGACGGTACTTCTCATCCCTATGTCGTAGCCCTCCAATCATTCCTATAGTGATACCGTAAAGATTAGAAACTACCTTTTTTTTAAGTGAGAGCTCGATCTTTGACATTATTAAATGGATAGTTATGATATTTTTTAGACAAATATATTTAAAAAATTATATTTAAAAAATGTAAGTACAACATTTAAAGCCTGCCAAGTCCTAACCGAAATGGAAGAGATCGATTGCACTCTGGCAAGAAACCAATTCGTAAGTAAGACTAGGACTTATCCCGTAAAGCCGAGCGGAGAATAACCTGCACCACATTGAGCATTGCACATTCAACAACAATATCTTCATAATATTCAATTATTCGTGTGCTTGAGATGTAAAATTTGTATTTTCAAAAATTGCAATGCATCTTCCTATTCGTTTCTATTTCTCTCTTCCGACAACTTCTATTTTCTTACTTTTTCCACTTCCCGTTCTTCCCAATCTTAAGTTCTATCGTTCCCAAAATAGGTTCTATTCTTTCTTTTTAATTCTATGCTCAGGTTGAAAAAGACATTTATAATGCTGCAAACATTGAAAAATTACATGATTTAGTTTCCGATTCATTCGAGGAGTTGCGTGTCTGATTTTAGGATAGAATTTGTAAGGTGACTTCGAGTTGGAAGACATTTAATATAATTGGCTTGAGGGAAGCAATGTCTAGAATCAAGAAAGTCGTTTCTCACGACAGATGATCACTTTAACGACAATAGTTTGCATGCCAAAGAGTCCAGGTGCCAGGCAGTACCTGTTTCAAATGAATTCTCATAATCTTTGTGTTGTTTCATCGTCGAATGGGCTTATATGTCGACAACAAATCAGAATTAATACTGAAACTTTTTCCCTGCAAGCGCAACTTTGAACAACATTTTGAGAGTGCAGGAAATAAATTATAATTTTGGCGCCCTGTACACAGCGTTACGAATTTTAATTTATACTCCTAATATACAGGGGTATAAATATAATTACATGTTTCAAATTTGTGAAAGAGACGTTTTCGAACAAAAGTATTAGATTATGAAAAAAGAGTTCAGTTCGCGCTTCTCCTTTCCTTCCGTTCCTTCCCCTTCTTCCTGCTCCCCATATGAACTCAATAAAGGTGATAAAGGAGGGGATGGACGAGGTGACAGATGATTTGCTCTCGCGTTGGACATCTGTATAGTAGGGACTGGGACTGGGACTCACCAGTCGGGCAGCATCCATCTAATTGGTAGTGGGAAGTCTTCTTCATCGAATCCAGCGGAGTTCATCAAGTTCGAGAGTAAAGGTATCATAACTCTACTCTAAGAGACCATATTGTACGCTGCTTCAGGCTGCCTTTATTCAAAACTTCCTTGCAGAGTTTCCTGTTCTTGATATACATTTCCCCTGTTCTGCAAATCTGTACCGGTTTCAATATTGTAATTTTGTAGTACATTCAGACATATGCTGATTGTTCGCCAGTGCTTCTCTATACAGTTAAGCTACCTCTGAGACGTACGTGGAATTAGTCTGCTTTCTACATGACATGTTACTTTTGCATTATATTAAGTCTTCTCTGCGACTTGCAAACCTTGCCTTGAATTTACAATAAACATTGGTTGATCTTGTTACATTTGTCTACTTTACTTACCTCCCTCAGGTTCACTTTTAAGACAATTACTGTACCACCATCACTGATATATATATATATATATATATATATACAATGGATACGAGATGCTGTGATGCAAATTGAATGTGGCTTTTGCATTTAGCGCCGCTATTGCTTATTAGGTGAACTTCGGTTCGGAGCATGCGCAAAGATATCTGAGCTTGCGTAACACGCGATGTATAACGAGGTTATTGTACATCGCGTGTTACTCATGCTCAGATACAACCGAGAGCGGCGCTAGATGCAAAAGCCACGACAGTATTTTCCTATTCTAAAAAAGACATGCATTTCAGACAACTTCATACACATTCCGTTCATCATTATGCGTTACCTTTTAGATAACTTCATGCGTAGTGCACTAACCTTATTGGTCAATTTATATGGCGCGCGAATTTAAATTGTCATTTCAGTTTCTATAGACAAAACACGCGTGCCTAATCTCGTGAATAATAAATAAGGAAGTAAGTCAGAGTTTTCACACATTGTAAGCAAACTCCAATTCAGAAGTAAGCATTGATTACAGCATTGTAGAAAGTGAGAATCGATTACGGGTGGTTCCTTCCCCTTATCACCATGCAAGGGGTTTTCCGATAAGCCAGGATCCGCTACTCCATCCAACCAGATTGTTTTATTCCTGCCTCAGCGGCCACGTCTGATATCTGCAGAGGTTTATCTGAGAGAACGGTCACTCTTTTACTCGTGGACTCTCTCCAGGTTTACGAACCAGAGAAGACGATTCGCGAATCTCCTGAGGATATCACACAGTCGACTTCTCGCAGAGGCGGATTTTCAAGGATCCTCAACTATTCCTTAGTTCTGTCTGTGATAGTCGGACAAAAGGACGTTTTGTCAGTTACACGCTGCACTGGAACGTCTTTCGTATTGCTTTCGTACAACGAGATGCTCCACTGTCGCCTCGTCTCCTCATGGAATTAGACACAATCTCCCGCTATTGTGTTTTCCTCTCAACACGATCTTACGAGCGTCATTGTTTTCGCACGTCGCTATTGCGAGTTATCTCAATCAGTATCCTAAAGCCTTTTTTTCCTTCTATTTCTCGACTACTCTATTTTCCACTTCTTTCTGCAAACACCAAACGTTCTCCTTCAGAAGTCTGTAAGCCGTTACTCGGGTACAAAGGAGTCACTTCGAGTGTCCTCTAAACCCTCGGTGAATCCTTTCAGCGTGAAAAAAAAGAAGAAGACCTTTACTTTTGACTTTCTTGTCACAGATTTTGTCCACTTTGTGGGAATAGAATCCGAAAGTTTGCAGTTTGTTCTCGAGGAGATCGTGGCGGCGACGGATTCTAGTTGTTCGAATTTCCTCTTCTTAGCGATGAAAGGAAGCAGATTACACTTGGGGATTTGTATAGGAATTTTTTGTTTAACTTTAGATTGAATCGAATTGATTCGGAGAGGAATCTTTGTTTTAACTTCGAATTAGGTCGGCTTCATTATTTAGTATCAATTTGGTATCAATTACGAAATAACACAGAGTATGGATTACTCCACTAAATCTACCTATTCTTATTGGAACTTTTTTCGCAGACTATGGAAATCGATTATACGCGATTGGACATGGCACGGCAGGTCACGGCCAATTTGTAGACAACACGCAAATGCGTGCTGTGTAAAGGGAAACGTTTTTGGTTGAAGAGTGAAATTCTGCTGAAAGTAAGAGCGATTACTGAAGCGTGGCGCGGCTCAGCGAATTGATCCATTAGTGAGAAAGGGAGAGAGTAATAAAAAGAGATGGGTATAGAAATAAATGTGCTCTGCAGACCGAATATGCAAATTTTTAAATCGTTAAGTATTTTCGAATAACGGGGTACGAAAAAGACATAATAAACGTTTTAAATATTTTAAGGGATATCAAAAGAATGCAAAATAATTTAGAATTTTCCTTTTTAGAATATAAAAAAAATTACTTAAAAATTACTAAAAATTATTAAAAATTACTTCCCATAAAATCTCGTTAAGTCCCTTAAAATTCCATTAAATCAAAGAAATTTCGTAAAATGATAAAAAATTTCTGAAAATTACAATAAATTTCATAAAATCCCTCGAAATACTATGAAATTGATTAACATTAATAAAGTTTCAATAAACGCCAAATGCGGAATATTGTAATTTAAGCAAAATTGATGAAATTTAATTAGCCACGAGGAGATAAACTACAGCTTGCGGCATAAAACGCATATCATAGTATCCGAATATAAATAATTTCGTGCTGAGTGTGATAATCGTGATGAGGTGATTTTTCATGGAAATGTGTAGGGGATCGTGAATATCTGAAAAATAATTTGAGCGCCAGTAAAATTATTGCCGAGTGCGAAAAACGGGAAAAGGGACCGAAAAAGAAAAACAAAATAATTCACGTTGCAGCCAAATGCCGTATGATCCCATAAAGCTCGTAAATCTTGACTGTCCTGCGGCGCACGTAGAAACGCATCGCTGGAAGAGAGGAACGGCGGACGCCGTTATAATTAACATAGGATGATGCGCGATATAAATTACAATTACTATGATTTACTTCCCTGCGATAGCCGCGCAATGTTACCTTCTCTCTTTCCGGTGACTACTGAATAAACATGTCTGCTCGGAAGCACACTGCTACAACGTATGGTTGACCACCAGATCGTCCCCTGTCCAGCCAAGGTTAGCGTTAAGGGGTTTATAGTCCATACAGTATTCCAGTATACATCTATATACGCATATATGTGTATAGAGGTATAAACCTTGGTTTATCTCCCGAGAAGATTCGTTACGATTAGCTTCCTAAACTGTGAATTTATTGCCTGAATACATTGCCAGATATTAGCATTAGGATATCCATATTCTTTACGTTTGGTCTGACGTGATGTCGCATTTAATCTCAAGGACGATTTCCTATTGCGAAAAATATTGGTCCAGTTGCAACAATAAATACGACCCACAATTCAGTAAAATAAGCGTGGTAATAAAACTCGTCAGTTAGACACTAAACAAATAAAATACTTTATTTAAAGTCGTTACATGGTTCTCATGTCACGTGAACGCAAACGAAGAGGGCTAATCTCTAATTCACTTGCCTAACGGCGTACATAAACTTTATGTTAGAGAGAAAACTCGGCGGATAATTTTCGTCACTAGATAGAGTGGAAACTCGATGGCGAATTTGGTCGCTGTAAGGTTGAGAATAAATCTTGATTATCCTCACCCTTGAAATATTTCTGTACATTCGAGTCTCCCAAATGTCAAGAAATTCTTGATCTCTATAGTCACATCAATTGCGCATGCGTATTGTGTATACTATAATATTTTTTAGAATTTTAAATTGCGCGCAAATAGGAACCAATCAGATGCCGAACGCAAAGCGTGCGCAGTAATTATCAAGTGAAATTTGAGAAACACAAACTTGACATTTGAGAGAAACTTGACTTGACTTTTGGCAGAACTTGAGATTTGGGAAGTTGAGATTTGAGAAACTCGAGTGTACAAGTAAATTTTGCGGTTCTTATTTCTTTCTTTCTTTTTTTTGAGATCAGATCTTTTGAAGTCTCCTTACAACTTCAAGTCATTCAAAAGTCAATCAGATTTGCAACAAGAATGTATGCCAAATTTTCGAAACCTATTTTCTGACGCCATTTTTTTTAGAGATGTATTTTAAAAGGTTTCTAAGAATTTTAAAGGAATTCATGCAACTTAAAGACATTTTTTAAAGAATTTTAATGGATTTTAAATGTTGTAGAATTTGGAGGCATTTAAAGAGACTTTAACGAATTTAAGGAATTTTTAGGATTTTAAAAGGATTTTAAAATGATAAACTGAAATGGTTTTTCGAAATAATATAACAATACAAATAGCATTAGATGCACGCATCGCTTCACAAAATAGCGAGTTACTTTGTGAAGCTTTCTGCTCTCGTTCTGTTTATTTACGGAATCAAATTTATACAAGAACGTGAATTGCTTTTCAATAAGTTTCTCATCTTTAGAAAGCTGTTTCTATTTAAAAAAGTGTCTAATAAACAAAAAAATTTTATTCTTGTTTCTATAATTGTTAATCGGTTCAATTTTAAGTGAAATAAGTTGTTATGTCATATAAAATAAAATATATAAGAATTTCAGATTTTAAATTAAATTCACAGATTGTAAGAATTTTCAAAGGATTTAACAGAATTTCAAATCATATTCAAAGAATTCAAGATATTTCAAGATATTTTAAGAGATTGTAAATGATCTAAATGAATTTGAAGCGATTTCAATAAAAAATTCTGAAAACGACGATTTTTAAGAAATTCAGAGGATTTTAAGGATTTTAAGGATTTAAAAAGAATTCAAAAAATGGAAATGTCAGTTCAATTCAAAAATAAGAATATAAAATAAAAAATACACCAAAATACATATTTTGACTGACTAAGGAGAAAAAGTTTTTTCCAGATTTAAAAAAAAAAAACTTACAAAATGATTAACTACTTTTCCTTAATATCAAATTTTCTAGATTTAATAATCGAAAACACTGCTGATTTAATTAATTAAAATAATTACTTATTGCCATTTGAGCGACGAATAAAAGTTTCCGCGATTTCACGCAGTCTGTCGAATTACATGAATATTTTTCATCAATTTTCAGTGCTGTAAATTGGATTGCCAATGACCAGGGGTGGCTGGCAATAATTACAAAAGACAAACATTTCGTTTGAAGTTGAACGAAATTTCATTCAACCAAAATTACGTTGAAATCGTTGAAATTGCATTGTTCTTTCCAATTGGCGTATGTACCCTGCTAATAAAATTACACGTGATTGCATTGTATACAAGGGAAACGCTTCTCGTGCTAGGTTTCCTTTACTCTCGATGATTTCATAATTTCTTTTTCCTCCTTTTGTCAGCCACAATTGTAGTTATTGAAAATTATTCGTCGAATTCAATCTCTGTAACTCTAGTTCTTTTATTTTTGTCCAACGAGTGCTTTTATACACTGATTGGCATTCTAAACGCTTAAAATTAAATTAAAAGGTATGGAAATTTTTATGAAAAAAATGACAGATATACAGAATTTATAGTCCGATAGTCATATTGTTTCCTATTACTTTTAATTACTTTATCACATATTCCAGGAATAAAATGACAGGGCAACGGGAACACTTACCGACCTTACATTTACCGACAGTTTATTACCATCAGCTGGTAATATTACAGACAGTCGATAATGTAGATTTCTACTAAGAGTTGCTTTTCTGTCGATCGAAATTGGAACATTTTACTGTTGATAAGGTAAATCACTGAAGTACTAATAGGAGATAAATCCGTGCTGGAAATCTACGTTACCGACGGATGGTAAGGTTACTGACAGACGGTAATGACTCATTATGTTTGTTTAAATAAATTTATGGACTTACTTTTTAATAAAAATAGATAGGATATATCAAAATTCTTCTATGGTCATAAATAAATAAAATTCTTTTAAAAAATGTATGGTATTAAAAAAATAAAAGAAGAATAAAGTTCTTTTAAATTTCACAGCACGCACATGCTTTACGACAATTCAAAACATGTTCAAGTTTTTATTAGATCTCATTAATAAAGATGTACCTGCCGATGGGTGCAATATCATCGGTGGAATAGGAGGAAAAGTAGTTGATCCCGCAACCATAAAACAATCCGGTCGTTTCAGCTTTGCTAAACTCTTTACTGCACTCCGTCACGTAAAAGTCAGCTTTGAAATAGTCTCAGTTGGAATGCTAAAAACGAATTCTTTTAAATTCTAGTTTCAAGAACTTCTTTAATTATTCATTCACTAACTTAAAATTAAGTGTAAAATAAAAATGTAAATTAAAAAAAATCGTTTAAAATCCATGAAAATCTTTTGAAATGATGGAAAAATGGAAATTGTTTTCGAAAATCCTTGAAATATTTTTAAATCATTTCAAATTATTTCAAATTAAATCCTTCTATTCTAGCTAAACTCGAAAAACTAACTTTCCGCACACTTTTCAAGGCACGCCCCTTGCGCATGAATGAGTGATATCCTAACAGTTTCGGGTCTCTTCGCCCGTCTTCGGACTTCTTCGGGCGTTTTCGAACCTTTTCGAGCGTCATCGAGTGTACGGCAAATAAAAAAGACCTTTGTGCGGTAACTAAATCTTCACTACGAAAAGTGTACGGTAAGTCAGCCGATTGTATTTTAATATAATTAATTTTTCATCCAAATGAAAAATCTCGAAGAAGACTTAAGATTCGGATTATAAATTAAGAATCATCTGCCGACAGTAAAAATAAATTAGTGATTTTTTTCAGTGAATATTTCACAGAACCGCTTTTTCATTCTCATTAATTCTTATAGCCATCAATTGAATTTTATTCATTCATTAGTCACATCCTCCAGATTGAAATCTGCTCCTCTCAAGAATTAAGGAGAAGTTCCATCTGTAGACAGTGAGAAAGATAGAATCTAGGTATGGAAAATCCATTTTTCTGGGGATTTTCATTAGCTGAGCTGAAGTTTTCTGACTAAGTGGGAAGATTCACGGATATTGGATGGGACGAATCAGTTCTTGGGAGATCGGTCGTCGTCATACGGTCGATAATTCATTACCCTCGTAGGAAAGTCGTTTGCGCTGTCGAAATTGTTGAGTTCCGTATACCGCGGGAAACACGTTGCTGTGTTGGTCTCGCTGTTAAATCGAGATGTACGAAGCACGCGATGATTTATTGCGGCTACCATGCTGCGATGGCGCTTTGATGCCTCGTTATTTATGCATGGCTCGAATCACAAAATAATCGTCCTTTCTGTTCGTGACAAACGCTTTACTTCTAATCAATGTTTGAAAAGGCAAATAAAAGATAAAGGAAAATTTTCTAAATTTTTCCATTTTACACCTACAAGTTAAAACTGGAACACTACACATTAAAAAAAAAATATGGACAAATCTAAAGAATTTTGGATGGCCTTGTTGGCAACGGATAATAAAACAGAATTAATGAAGCTTTTGGAATTTATTTTATTGTTTTTAACCAATGTATAATACAGGAATGAGCAGGGAAAAAGCAAAGTCTTTGGTAGTTTGGTAGAATGGACAGTGGAGGGGGGAGCACGGTAGCTCTCGAGTGCTCTCGGCTGCCTGACGAACGAAGTCGAACGAAACCGAGAGCGTCCGATCTGAAACGAGAAGAAGAATGAGCGCAGAGAAGCGCTCGAAGAGGGGGAAGACGAGTGAGGCAGAGGAAGTGGTACGTTAACATCCCTAGTACAGATTATCCTAAAGTAAAAAAAGCATGGCATAAAAATCTCGAATCGAACTCGAAATATATCGAAATGCAGGCAGCCATGTTTGATATACAAGTTAGCGAATATAGAATGGCATTTCATATCATGGAAAGTGTCACGAAAGCGCCCAGCAGATGGCACTGCATGTGAATTAGAAAGGGAAACAACGTTGACGGCTGCGTAGCGGCCGTCGGCGGCGCTAGTGGATCAAAATTAGACACCTTGGGATTTAGTGTGATTTTATCTGGTGATTCGCTCTACTATAGTCGTCCTTGCTTAAAAAAGTTTGTGACCAACTGATTTTTATAAGAGGCACATTGCGTATGCACGACTGCTGAGTTTAAAAGATTAATTTAATTGTTTCAAATAATTTGGCAAGGCAGGCGATTGAGCAAAGAAATTGAGAATACAGGTGAAATATTTATTCTGAAATCTTTAGATTTGAATCAAAACAGCTGATAATGACCCTCGAAATATAAATAGATGCATAATATCAACAAATAAACGATTAGAATTTTCACAAACAAGATCGTAAATCATTGGAAACTGTTGAGAAATATCGAATTTAACGACAAATCCAAAAGTTACAAAGCGACGCGAAACAAGAATCAAATCAATTGTCCAAGTAACATATTAATATATAGACATATCGAAAATCATAACCAAAATAATGGCTAGGCAAAAATATTAAAAATCAATGACAGAATATATCACAATCATATATATATATTAATGACATAGAAATACACAAATAAAACAATTGGCGTAGAATCACGAATTGCGTAATATAACGTTATGCGAGTAAATTGGACATATAAC
>UCOK01013170.1:0-27390 GCA_900474325.1 Synergus umbraculus
CACACACACACACACACACACACACACACACACACACACACACACACACACACACACACACACACACACACACACATCCGGACATTTTTTCAGATCATCATATTAGGTATATTGCCCTTGAAATATGTTCAAAAAAACCTTTTTTAGGAAACTTGATTTTGTCACCACTACAAAGCTTCCTCTATGAGGAAGCAAAATCTTTTAAAATCCTTTAAAATTCCACGACAAATTTTAACATTGCTTAAAATTCGTAAAAATCGCTCAATTTCATATAGACACCACTTGAACTTTATTAAAATTCCTTAAAATTTCTTAAAATGTCTTATGATTCCTTAAAATTCCACTTGACAACTTCCTGTAAATTTTATGAAATTCATTAGTTACACTAAATCATAGGGTGTCAATTTTTAACTCAAAAGTCTATCAAAGTTTTCCAGAATGGAAAAACAATTGACATCTATTTAAGTATATGTAAATGGAGTTGTAATTTTCCAATTGTTTTTCCATTGTGCAAAGCTTTGATCTACTTTTGGATCAAAATTTGACACCTTGAAATATTCAGTTTGTGATTTCACCAAGCTTTTTTAAATTCCTCAAAATTTCATTTAGGGCCGGAAATTTTTTGTATTTTATTGAAAAATAGACCTTTTTTACTTTGTTTACTTTTTATTCTCTTTCTCTTTCTATCTTATAGTTCGAATTGACGTAATTTATTTATAAAACTAACAAAATGTCATTTATTTATGTTTCAGGTAAGCTTAAATCCAGATCGTAAGCATTGAGACCAAGAATGGTACTGTGGGATCGGCAAACCGAGAAATGACCAAGGAAAAACCAGGAAATTACCGGGAATTTAATTTAAAAATGAGTTTACCTTTTTTAATAATTACATATATAAAATATATTGGTTGAAGTTTCTGACGTCCAGTATGACGATTGTTTTTACATTTATTGGAATAAAGATATTAAAAAAAAAGTTTTCAAAGTTCTTAAAACACAAAATTTTTATTTATTTACTAGGATTATAAAATAATTTCAAGAGATAAAAAACCTTATAGAATTAAAAAAAAATTTCAAGGAATACTAAGAGATTTTAGAGATTAAAAGTGATTTTTAAAAGACTTGAAAAGAGTTATTAAAAAGATTTTTGAGATATTTCACAAGATTTTAAGCCAGTTTAACTGATTTTAACGAATTTCAAGAAATTTGAAGAGATTTCAAGATATTTCAGGAGATTTTAATGAAATCCAAGAGATTTCCAAATATTTTAAACGATTTTAAGACATTTAAAGAAGATTTAAAACATTTGAAAGAATTTCAATTAATAGCTTTCATTTGATTTGCTGTTAATTTAAATCAATTCTTTGAAATTTCTTAAAATCGCTGAAAATAAAATGTTTTTTTTATATTATTAATCCAATAAATGTAAAAAAAAAAAATATTTTTTTGCTCTATTGTGTTAGTATGTTTAGAATTAAATCCATAAATTAAAATAAATCTTTGCATTTTGTGATAAATATAAATATATTATTTTTAGTTGACCGGGAAAAACCTGGAAATGATGGGGGATTTGAAATTGTCCACCGAATCGCCTCCCTGAAGATCCATTAGAATTTTTATGAAATTGTTTAAAATCTGTTAAAATTTCATGTAATCCTTTCACATTCAATGAGGAACTTTAAAATCTCTTAAAAATCTCAAAATTTTTGGAAATCTATTGGAATTCCATAAAATTCGCTGAAATCTCTTGTAATTCCTGGAAATATCTTTAAAATCCTTAAAATTCCACGAAAATGTTTAAAATTCATTAAAATCTCATAAATTCTTTACGATCTCTTAAAAACCCTTGAAATTCTTTAAAATTTAACGAGGAATTTAAAATCCCTTAAAATAACGACACTCTTCGTACCATAACTCTCTGTTATAAAAATTTTCTTTTGTTTAGTTAAAATCATCATCGATAAAAAATTCTATAATCAAATGTACAAGAGGCGTGATATATCATATTATACCACCGTGTATATTTCTGCACAGAAAAAAAATGTTTTAAATCAAGCCCGAAAGGACTAGTTTGTGTTACATTTTAAGCCAGTTTTTGAGCTTAAAACTAAATTTAAGCCTAAAAACTGGCTTAAAATGTAACACAAACTAGTCCTTTCAGGCTTAATTTAAAACTTTTTTTCTTCTGTGTGTCAGAAAAATGTTTGTTCAAAATTCATGAAAAAGTCACGGAAATGTCAGGGTAATTAAAAAATTTGATCCTGAAATAAAAATATTATTTTTTCTCTAAAATTAGTTATAAACGCACGCGAAAGTTTTAAGGTCTTTAGCATCCGGTAACCGTTAGATTGGGCCCTTACGCATGAGGAAGCCTTTATGCACCTACAATTTCATTCATCATCCCGTTCGCGCGATGAATTACCTTTCCGATTGGTACAAATTTATTCGCGAGTCAGGCGCGTAACGCGAATCGTACATGCGTATCGCATGCATTATTAATTGTAAGGACGAGTATATGTGCATGCACAAGATAACACCTGAGCGCATAGCACGTTGCGATTTGCGCCACTGACACCCGGGCCCTATAATTCGTTATTACGACGATAAGGCGGGTACATGACTAACAACAAGCAAGTATCCCATCCTCCCGATGATATTTTACGATGTTTATGTTCGTTTTACCTAGGCAAATTATCCAAGAGTAAATAGTTCCTCCACTTACACTACCCGTGCAGAAATTGCCCCATTTTGCCCCATTTAAAATATGGTTCTGACAAGGCCCTGGTCAGTTTTTCTATTCTGAATAAAATGAAATAAATTATAATAAGGTGCTAATCGGGCAGCATAATAGGACTATGTGTAATTACTAACATAATATCATCTGATTATTCCGAATTGAAAATATTTAGATTTAAATATTATATTTTAATATTAAATTATCCATTTAAATATTTAAATAGTTTTCTTTTTCATTGCGAATGCAAATATATAAATATGATTGATTTATTTCCTTGTATTGTTTCTTATAAGCAGGTAATTTTTATTTATAATTTTAAACCTATTATAGTTTTTTTAAAAAAGGCATTCACTAGAAAAACTGACAAGGCCCTGACTAGTTTACCCTATATAGGGTATTGCCGAGTCGAACCGTTACACCTTTGTCGGGTTCTAACCAGTTTTACTGACCAAAACCACACCAGAAGTAGGGGAAACTGACCAGAACCCTACTAGGCCCACATCAAGATTTCTGCACGGGGCTGGAATAATTTAAAATTGCTTTTGCTAAATGATATGTTTTCCTCTTATTCGCGAGGCGCTTTCCGCGCGTTTGGAAATTGCCCAGTTTCACTGAAATTTTTAAAAATTTATATAGGTTTCTAGGAAATTTATAAGATTTTTTAGATGTTTAAAAGTTTTTCATGAAATTTTAAAGGATTTTAAGAAGGTTGAGTAATAATTTTAAGAAATTTTCAAGGAAGGTCAAGGAATTCAGGGAAAAAATGTGTCAGCTCTCAGCGAAAACCATACCAAATCAGTGAAATTCGCTGATTTGGTATGGTTTTCGGTGATTCAGATTTAGAGAGAGAGAGAGAAATCAGGGAAATTTAAGGGAAATGCAAGTAGCTAGAACGGAAAATAGAAATTGATATATATTGTATATATAAGTTACTTCTGTAAATATGTTTCTAAGAAATCTATTTAAAATTTTGTCAAATAAAAAGTATTAATTTATATGGTCAAATGCGTTAGCGCTCTCTAAAATTTGCCCTATAAACTAATGATTTTTTAAAAAAAGGAAACAGATTTGCGTAATAGGGTTCGAATCCTGGCATTGTGAAAGAGAGAATAGTGAATTTTTTTCGAATAATTTGAAATATATATATTTAATTTTTAAATTTAATTATTTATAACTTATAATTTGTACCTCAATATTTTCTTAATTAACATATGATTGAAATTTATTTTTTTTCTCTATTTTCCATAAGTTTATAAAAATAAAAATATCCTATCGGTATATTTTAGGATTCTACCATACCATTCTATATGGGATTTGTTGAAATATAAAATAATTTAAGAAACTTCTATATATATATATATTTATAATAATAAAGTACAATTTTGTTCTTAGTTTGACTTGTTAGGTATTTTTAATTATGGTAGTTTAGCATTTGCGCTAAGTATATTATTTTAGTCTTATTTTTAATTATAGCTTCTATAATTGATTTAACAGATTTTAGAAAACTTCTAAGGAGTTCAAAGGATTATAAAGAATTTCGAGGTATTCTTTGAGATTCTGTGGGTTTCTAAAGATTTCACAAGATTTTAAATTATTTTAAACGATTTGATGAGATTTCTACAAATTTTAAGGTATTACAAGAGTTTTTTATGATATTTAAAAGATTTGGTAAAATTTTAAAGGATTTGCTGAAATTTTAAAAGATTTCAAAGGATTTTAAGGAATTTAAATTTCCCTGTGGAATATTAAACGATTTTAAGAAGCTTTTGTAAGAATTTACAAAATATTGACAGTTTTAAAGTAATTTTAAGGAATTGTAAAGTTTTTTGTGGAATTTTAAACGATTTTAAATATGACTTTTAAAAGATTTTTTGAAATTTTAAAGGATTTCATAGAATTTAATTTTAAATGTCGTAAAATTGTAAGGAATTAAAATTTGTTTCTACGAATTTCAAGAGATTTTCAGGAATTTTAAGGAATTAAAATTTTTTCGTGAGAATTTGTGAAATTTTGACAATTTTAAAGTAATTTTAAGGAATTGTAAAGTTTTTCTTGGAATTTTAAACGATTTTAAATATAATTTTTAAAAGATTTTGTGTAATTTTAAGGGATTGCATGGAATTTAATTTTAAATGTCGTAAAATTGGAAGGAATTTAAAGAGATTTTCAGGAATTTTAAAGGATTTTAATTTTTTTGTATTTGAAGGATTTCAAATTCTTTTGGAGAATTTAAAAAAATTAGGGAAACTTTCAAGGGTTCCATAGATTTCAAAGGTTTTAAAAAAATTTTCCAGTAATTTAAATGTTTTTAAAAAGTTTGAAAACAGTTTAAAAATATCTTTAAAAAATCTCTTCAAATATCAGGAAATCTTTTAAAAATAATAAAAATCACTTGAAATCCCTTAAAATTCATTAAAATGCCTTATAATTCTAGGATATTTTTTTTAAATTATATAAAAATCTCTTGGAAACCCTTAAAATTCTACAAACACCTTCCAATTTTCATAAACTTTTAAGTCCATAAAATCAAAATCTCTTAGCAGGTCCTGAAATTTCTAAGAATCCTGTAATGTCTTTTTACCTCTTGAAATTCCTTGAAATCATTATAAATTACATAAAATCTCGGAAAACTCAGCGCAAATTTCTGTTAGTAATGAAATACAAGTTTTCGGTTTTGGAAACTGCAAAAACTTTTGTTTGATAATTTTATTCCAATAAATATAAAAAGAAAATCGTCAGATTACACCCAGAAAAAAAGCTAGTTTGAATCAAATAAACGCATATTTGCTACAGAGCCAAAGAAAAAATATCTTTGAATTAAATAAAATTTATTTGATTCAAAGAAATTTTCTTTTTAATTCAAAGAAAAAATATCTTTAAATCAAATAAATTTTATTTAATTCAAAGATATGTTTTCTTTGGCTCTGTAGCAAATATATACGTTTATTTGATTCAAACAAACTTTTTTTCTGTTTGGTGTAGACGTCTCAAACTCCAACCCAATAATAAGCGTAACTTCCTTATTTTGGAAACTGGATTTTGCCACCACTAAAAAGCTTCCTCTCTGAGAAAGCAAACTAATAAATTACTTTTTAATAACATAGGTACTCCAAAATTAAAAGCAAATCAAGCCAGGAAAATGTGTTCAATTCTTGAACGAACACATCAGATCTATGTGCATGATCGAAGTGAATATAGTTGCTTCTCGAGTGTAGCAGCATCGTCGAAGAAATGGTAATTTCATCGTGTTATTTCCGACAAGGTCGAAGGAAAAAGAGGTGGAGAAGAGGAGGGAGTGCAATATTTTTGTGGATATGAACTCGATCTTGCACGAAGGTGGATTGAGAAACCGGTTTATCTCGAATGTGAGAATCGATGATTGAGGGGCCTTGAAGAGGAAGCATCACTCGAAAAGCGGATAAAGCGGCCATCGTCAGATCGGAAGAACTTTAAACCCAAAATTTGTGCAGACTCTTCAGCTCGGGTGGTCGCAGAAGCCGGAAACGATGAAAAGGTGTACGAGGAGGAAAGTACGTCATGAAGGGGCAAAAGGGGAAGAATAAGAGGGACCCAGTCAGTCGTTGGATTTGCATTTTGATAAGAAATCTCTCGGAAAGTTTCTCGAAGATAGGAAACCTCTTTACGTCTCTCTTCAAGTTTAGTCCTTCTCCTTTATATTCCTCCCGCCTCTTTTCCTTCCCCATTCCTTTTCTCCTCTGTCATCGTGTTTTCTTCTTACCTCATTACGTCGGATTAGCTTATTCGACCCGCTTCGTCCACCGGGGCGCGAAGTTGTTCCCGGTTGCAAGGAAAAAGTAGAAGAATTGTCAATTAAATCACAAGACTTGAGCTCCAGACCGGCAGAAAGAAGGGGATTGCGAATAAAAAGTTCTGTGAAGAAAAACGACCGCGAAACTTTTCCGAACATGTCAATTAAAAACTGACGCTCGGAGCTGAAGGTGGGATAAAATCCGTGGAATTATTACATGAAAAGTTTGGGGAAAAGTCACGATGATCGAATCGGAATTTCTCTTGAATAAGAAAAAAAAAAGAGAAGAAAAGAAGGGAAGGTTTCAATGAAAATTTCTAGTCACGTGCAGAGCGATTCGTCTCCCGGGAACTTTCGACATGAATTGCAGCAATTAAACTCTAGTGTCTGTGTCTGTGTCTGTCTCTAGTGTCTGTCGCTCACAAGATCCCTAAGTCGATAATATCAGCTGGGAAAATTTGTCAAATTTGCGAAAGAAAATGACTAATGATTCGGTAACTATTTTTTCGCAAGGTTTATATTAAGTAAGCATCAGTTGCGAATTGTCAATAAGCTCAAAATTGTTCCAATAATTGTTTTCGATTGTTATAAGCTCCATATATTTGTCACTAGATAATATGGAGACTTAATATTATTGAAGAAAATTCTCCACGTCTTAAGATCTGTTGTAAATTTTGGGCTTTTTGATATTTTCTATAGGGGATGGTTTCTAGGGGTGGGTCTGAGTATTCTCACATCCATAATTATGTGGGGGATGATTAAAAAGAATTTTCGTATTTTCTATAAGGGGTGGGTTTTAGGGGCGGGTGCGAGTATTTTCACCCCCTCTATAAAAAAGGATATTATTAGCGATACTACTTAGTAATATTGTATTGACAAATAAATAATATTCAAATACAAAACAGATACAATATTACATGGTTCTAATTTGAAATTTAAATGTGAATAAAGTTTTGAACGTTCATTGAACGATCCGAAAAAATTTTTAATTTTTTTAAATTTCTTTCGCTAATATTACTTCAGGGACCTCAAAAAGACGTTCTATGGAGAAATATACCACACTTTTTAATTTTAAGGGTGAGAAACAACCCTAAATGTACTTTAACGCATGTGTTTATTTTAGATTTGAAAAATCGCGAAAAAAGGGCAATATTTAATAATAATTCGGGAATCTAAAAACGCAGAAATTTATTGTTTATCGTACCCTAAAAACCTGGGTTGTAAGAACCCCAGCTCAAATCATTAAACTCTTAACATAATTTTTTTTATTAATTGAAATTCCATGAGATTTTAAGTGATGTTGAGGAATTTAAAAATATTTAACGAGATTTCTTTGGATTTTCAAGAATTTTAAAGGATTTAATAATATTTCGTGGTATTTTAAGTAATTTGTGGGATTTTAGAAAAGTTAATGGGATTTTATAATATTGTAAGGAATTTCATGGAATTTTTATAGTAATTTTCTAAGCAATTTTGTAGAATGTATTATATATTAAGAGATAAGTAATATTAGTAATATTTTATGGAATATTATGTATTTGTAAAGACGTTTGAGAGAATTCAAGGTATTTCTATAAAGATAAGGATATTATTAGCGATAACTGATATTCGCAGATCACTAGACATCCCGATAATTGATGTCTCGTTTTAGTTTTATTGAAGAGGATTATTCTTCAATTTAATCGAATTTGATGATCAACGCCATACCAATAATAATCTACCCACGAGATTGATCACGTGTGTGTCGGATTTCCTGAATTTTAATCCAATGTATGCACATACATATTTCAATTTGCAAACGAAATCGACACGTGAATCCTGTTTACTTTTCTATGCATGGATTCAATTCCTTGGGGAAAATTGTGTTCAGCGTATATGTAAAATTACATTTCTACAAAGAATAGATTTTTCGAAATATTGTTTTTCGTATCTTAATCAGACTCAAATTTGGGATTTGGGGATTGAATGCGTCTTTATTTTAGACTTTATCTCGATTGCATTGATATTTAAAAGGCCTTTCTAGTATATCATAAATTTCAGTGCCCCCCCCCCCCGACCTTTTTGAGATTCTGTGGGTTTCTAAAGATTTCACGAAATTTTTAATCATTTTAAGCGATTTGATGAGATTTCTAAGAATTTTAAGGTATTACAAGAGTTTTTTATGATATTTAAAAGATTTCGTGAGATTTTTAAGGATTTGATGTAAGAGATTTTTAAAGAAATTTTAAGGATTTCAAAGGATTTTAAGTAACTTCAAGTTCCTTGTGGAATATTAAACGATTTTAAGAAGTTTTTGTAAGAATTTGTGAAATTTTGACAGATTTAAAATAATTTTAAGGAATTGTAAAGTTTTTCTTGGAATTTTAAACGATTTTAAGAAATTTTATAATTTTTAAAGGATTTTGTAAAATTTTAAAGGATTTCATGGAATTTAATTTTAAATGTCGTAAAATTGTAAGGAATTTAAAGATGTTTCTAGGAATTTCAAGAGATTTTCAGGAATTTTAAAGGATTTCAATTTTTTGTGTTTGAAGGATTTCAAATTCTTTTGGAGGCTTTAAAAAAATTAGGGAAACCTAAAAATCTTGAAAACCCTTAAAATTCTAGAAACGCCTTCAAATTTTCATAAACTTTTAAAAATCCTTTTAAATTCATAAAATAAAAATCTTTTAGCAGATCCTGAAATTTCTAAAAATCCTTTAATGTCTTTTTACCTTTTGAAATTTCTTAAAATCATTATAAATCTCTTTATTTTAGACTTTACCTCGATTGCATTGATATTTAAAAGGCCTTTCGAGTATATCATAAATTTCGGTTTCCCCGACCCCTTGTGCAGTGGTAAAAGTCAATCGCTAGCCGACGACTGGTCGTTTACAATTTGCAATTTACAACGAGCGAGTTGACGATTTACAATTTAAATGGAACTCCATTGTCTCCGCAACCCCTTCGCCAGCTTATGAAAAAGGCTACCCACTCTCGGCTGCTTTGGTTGCACCCTCCACCCCAGCGTCAGCTGGAATACTTTCATTTTGAACATTCAGCAATTTCAGCCTCGAGCCTATAGTTTTCGCTAGCGAGCACGGCGAATCGCGCGTTCCGCTTCGCGTTTTACATTCTATAAACGTATCACGTGTGCTTGCTCGATTTTCAACAATCCTTTTTTTTTTAGCGAATGTACTCGCCTGCACCTTATTGCGTTCATATTTCGTCGCACCCAAGCTAAAAGTTAATTCCTTTTTGATTTCTTGTTAAAATCGTTTGCAAGTTTTTTGAAAATTCATAAATATTGGATTTAAGGGTGTTGGAGCCAAATTCAAATCGAAAAACTCGATTTCTTCATTTTACTAAACAAATATTAAAATTGGAATTTTTTTCTTCTGCAGAATTAATCAATTTTTAACTAGAATTATCCGTACAAAGCGAGAAAATATCGAATTTAAATATTTTTTAAGTGAAATGAAAATATGGAATTTTGAAGTTATATTTTGAATTCCTTGTTTTATGCAAGAAATATGGAAACTAAATATTTTTTTCGCTCTGTACGCAGTCTTGTATTTGCAAATAGATTAGTGCTACAGAGGGAAAAAATATTTATCTATAATTTTCCTTGAGTAAAATGGAGAACGTTTCAGACGTATAGACTGACAAAAAAATTTTATTTTATTTTTGCAGTTTTTGGATTTAGAATATCAAAAAAGTTCCCAAAATCATATTATTTTTTTTATTTACTAGTAGAAATTTACCCGGCGTTTCCCGGGTTTTTAAGAAATTTCAAAGGATTTTATAGAGGTTTTAAGTGATTTTTCTTTTTTGAGAATTTCAAGATATATCTTAAGAAACGTCAAAGGATTATTTCAAGGGATTTTTATAAAAGTTTGAAAGAGATATCAAAATAATGTTTCACAGATTTTTATTTTCTATAGACTTCACAAGATTTCAAGACACCTTAAAGGATTTTATCCAATTTTAAGTGACTTTAAGGACTTTTAAAGGATTTCAGGAGATTTTAGTTATTACTTTATTTTATTTTTTAATTGCTAGGAATTTCAATGGATTTCAAAAGATTTTTTAAGACATTTTAAGTGATTTTAACAAATTTTAAAGTATTTATTCTAACGTGGAGTAAATCAAATGAAATCACTTAAAATCTCATAAAATTACCTGAAATTCTTTAAAAAGTTTTACATCGTCTGTAAATATCTTTAAATTGTTTAAAATATATACAAATTCTTTGAAGTTCACTAAAATCTCTTGAAATATCTTAAAATCTCATTAAATTCCTTAAAATTCGTTAAAATCAGTTAAAATGTCTTGAAATTTTTTTAAATCTCTGAAAAAATCTATTGATAACTCTTTTTCAAAATTACTATAAATCTCTTGAAATTCTTTAAAATTATTTAAAATCTTTTGAAAATTCCTCTAAATTCTCTAAAATTGCTCCTAGTAAATAAATAAAATTTTGGATACTTTTTTTTTTGTTATTATTGTTTGTTGGGAGCTTGTAAATTGAATCAGTTTGACGGGCGAAAACATTAGGGGTTGAAATCTAAGCCTTGTAAGGGTAAAAGACAGGGTGTCTAAGAACCTTAAAACAATTCTGAAAACCTGAAAAATGTCCACCTTTAATTTTGTAGTAATCGTTCTTTACTTTCTGAGTATAATGACAACCTTAATTATTGTTTGCTGTCACTGCTAATGTAAGTTTAGCAAACACATTTTTCTCTGTATAGTTTGAAGAAAAAGAGTGTTACTCGTTTTTAATTACAGGGGTGGAAAGCAACCCTTAGTGATAAACGACTTTTCGAAAATTACCAAGTCGACTTAAAAACCAAAAAGCCTACCACTTACAATAGATTTTAAGACATGGGAAAATTATTTTTAATAATCTCCCACATAATTTGTAAACTTTTTAAGGATTTCATGGAATTTAATGAATTTTCTAATAATTTTAAAGGATTCTAAATGTTACGGAATTTCAAGAGGTTTCTAGGAATTTTTAGAGATTTTCACGAATTTTAACGTGACTTTCAAAAGATTTATGATTTTGAAAATTATTGTGGAATTTTAAGGGATTTCATGTAATTTTATGAGATTTATAATACTTTTAATGGATTTCAAAGGCTAGAAAAGGGATTTTAATTGTTATCATAGAATTTTAAAAAATTTAAAGAAGTTTCTGGAAATTTTAAGAGATTTTCGCCATTTTTAAGCGATTTCGAAGGTTTTTGTGAAATTTTAAGAGATTTAGAAAGGCTTAAGGGATTTTAAGTCTCGTTGAATTCTGAGGATTTTCGAAATGTTATTTTTTTCTGTTAATTTTAAGGGATTTTAAATGTCATGGAATTTCCAAGAATTTTAGGAGAATTGTGAGATGTTAATGACTTAAAAGTCAATTAAAGACTTTATTGATATTTTTAAGGACTCTATTGAATTTTATGAGATTTCTAATAATTTTAAGGGATTTCAAGAAAGTTTTTTTATTTTTAAAACATTATATGCAATTTTTAAGAATTTTATGGAATCTGACGAGATTTTTAATACTTTTAAAGGATTCAAAGCATTTTTAAATGTTATCATAGAATTTTAAAGAATTTGAACAAGTTTCTGGGTATTTTAAGAGGTTTTCACGAATTTGAACTGATTTCAAGAGATTTTTATGACTTTGAAAATATTTTATGTGATTTAAAAGAGATTGGAAAATTTTTCAGGGTATTTTATTGATCGATTAAAAATTTTTTTTCAAAAACCACAAAAAGACATAAATTGGTCGGAAGAAAAAAACTTTAACCGGGAAAAACCAGGGTATTTCCAATTCTCTAATCACTAGACACCCTGACTACTGTTTACAAAGTTTTCCGGACTAATGGAATCTGTAACTTTAAAGTTGGCTTCTCTTGTTAGCATAATATAAAGTTGAAGGCATCGTCGAGAGTAAAGATAGGCTTACGAAGTAGTAGAGCTTAGCAACATTGATAAATATTAAATTTTGCTGGTCTAATAGATACTCTCGGGTGAAAGGGTTGAAGGGAGTCGAGTGCTGGGGGAGTCACTCTAAGAGAGGGTGCACGTAAAGTATAGGTAAGGGAGAATCGAGGGTTTGCTTGTAGCGCTCTTCGGCTTCCACCCTCGAGCTGAGCATTGTTTCAGAATTTTTTTCCTTCCCTTTCGGATAGAGAAGACCCGGGCGAAGTCATTTCTCAAAGTAACGAACGATGTGGTTCACAGGCGAGAGTTGAGAGGACTCCTATATATATCCAGAGCGATGAATGTTGCCATAGCAGAAGACCCCTCTGGGAAAATAAATCATTTGATTTTTGCAAATATTACAGTTGCTAGTCTTGTGAATGAATCAATAGAGAAGCTAATCCCAAAATTTATATCTCGTATATTTAGATCTTAATATTTATTTATATGTTTGAAGTTGGTTTGACTCTAATCTAATTTTTACCCGAAACACCATAAAAACGTTATAATTTTACTCCGTTGATAAAGTCTTGGCGATGTAGTAATTTAAATTTGAATTTTAAAAACAGAATTATTTATAATTTTATTAATTAATAGATCATTAATTATAAGTTAATAATTAATTAATAACTTTCACGCAATAATTATGCAAATGCAGATGTTAATTGTATATTTTAATGTTCAATTAACATTTTAGATTTATTCAAAAGTCGTTTCGTTTATAAAACTGAAAAAACTTATTTGTTTACTCCCATGACTCGTGAAATTCGATAAAATTCTTTAAAATCTCCATAAAGTCTCTTTCAAATCCTTAAAATGGTTGAAAATCACTATAAACATTAAATCTCTTCCAGTTCTTTAAAATGCAAACAAATCTAAATACCAATAAATACCAAATAAATACCAATAATTGACAAATTGATCACATATCGAGCTCTGCCAGAAAGTTTAGCAAAATTTGCCAGAGTAATTTTCTGCATATATTTTAGAAATTTTACAAAATCTCGTTAAATGACTAAAAATTACTTAAAATATTATGATTAAAGTATTACTGTTAAATCCCATTAAACTCCTAAAAAATCTAAAGAAATCTCATCAAATGCCCTTAAAATCTATGAATTATTGTAAAATTTCTTTAAATTTCTTTAAATCTCTTCCAATTCCATAAAATACCAATATATCTCGTAAACATCTTTAAACATTAAATAAATAACATTAATTAAATAAATCGTAAATAACATTCAACTCCACTCAAATTTCTTAAAATCCCATGAAATGTCTTAAAATTTTGTGATATACTTTGAATTTTCTCAAAAGTCCCTAAAATTACTTAATATCCCATATGAAATATTGTGAATCCTTAAAATTATTATAAAATTCCAATAAGTTTTGTAAAATCCCATTAAATTTTCTTTCAATTCTATAAAATCTCGTAAAATTCCTGGAAATTTCTAAAAATCACTATTAATTGAATAAAATCCGTTAAAATTATGTAAAAGTCCTTAAAATCCATGAAATCTTGTAACATTCCTTCAAATTTCATTAAATATCTTCCGATCGTTTAAATACCAATAAATCTGTCAAAAAATCTTTACATATCATAAATTACACTGAAATTCTTAAAAATTCCCTAAGATCTCATAAAGTCTCAAAAAATCCCTTATATCTTTGAAAATGCTGTAGAAGTATTTAATATCCCATGAAATGTCGTTAAAATTCTTTAAATTATATTACCTTGAATTCTCTCAAAAGTCCTTAAAAATACATAATATCCCACAAAATATTATTAATCTCTTAAAATCACTTAAACTCCCATGAAGTATTCTGAAATTATATAATACTTTCATAAAATTTCAAAAAATTTCGTGAATTCCCTCGAAATTTCCTAAAATGTCTTAAAATCTCTTTAAAACTACAAAAAGTCCTTAAATTCCAATAATGCTAAATTCTGCAAAATTGCTTAGAAAATTACGAAAAATTCCGTCAAATTCCTTACAATATTATAAAATCCCATTAACTTTTCTAAAATCCCACAAATTACTTAAAATACCACAAAATATTATTAAATCCCTTAAAATAATTATTATCGTTTTTAAAATCTTACGAGATCTTGCTAAAAACTGTAAGATTTTGACGAACTCTTGAAATATTCAAATCAAATAAAATTACCTTATAATTGATAAAAAAAAATTATTGTAAGTGTTTAAAATTGTTAAATTTCAAATTAGAACCATGTAATTTTGTATCTGTTTTGTATTTGAATATTATTTATTTGTCAATACAATATTTCCCACGTATAATATTACTATTTAGTATTAATATACAATAATATATATATAGACTATATATTATATGTTAATATATAATATATTTTTTCTCGATATGTTTGGATATTTAAAAACATATTTGATCAGTTTAATCCCAGAGATTTTGGTATTAAATGAATATCTCATAATCTGCACCTACCCCCTTGAGGGGTAGTCTGCGTAAACATCAGTTCGTAGTGTCATTGAATGTCTAAAGCCTCAACCTTTTTTTTCAGACTGCAATTTCTCAGTCCGGGTAAAATTGGAGCGCCTCCGTTCATCAGTTTGCAAATGGCGGATTATGTGAAACCATAGATTCGTAGAAAGAAAGGAACCCCCCTACAGTGGCTCAAGGGGTGGTTTTCTGTTCTACCCATTGATGATTGCATATCACGTGCCACGCGTGTGTAGATTACAGCCAATGTAGGATAAAACATCTAGCAAAACGAGCGTCTCCTATCGCTTTGAACCAGCTGCTTGTTCGAACCCCTTTCTCATTTTTTTAATCTTTTTTTTTTTTTTTTTTTTCCTGTAGCCGTCAATGGTTTCGATAGGAAACACCCTGCCAGATTTGATAAATGAGGTCTAATAAATTAAGGATAGGATTAAATTCTCTAGCGGTGAAGGTATTTTGTCTAAACTGATTTAGTACCAGCAGCGTGGCTCGGTTGGTGGTGTGCTCGACTCAATTATTGAAAAGTTATTCATTATTAACAAAGGTATCCGCTTTTGTTTTATTTTTTTGTTCAATCAACCCCAGAATTCACAAAATATGAAAGGGATTCTTGAGGGATTCTTTTTTGTGTTTTTTTTTTTTTTCGGTTTGATGTAGAAGCCGTTTGATTTTCGAGCAAAATGAATAGCTCTTAAATATTCAATTTACCGGCTTCGATCGTCTCAAACCCCATCACCTCTACTTGCACCCCCAGCCCCTTTTTATCGTCAAGCAGCGGAGAAATAGGGGTTCTTTGATTCTCCGCTTTATTGTGTGGACGGCATCGGATTCTTGGCTGTACCATATTAACATTCAGAATGTGTCTAGGAAGTTTGCAAGGGTCCCTGAGCGAGGAAGATAGAGAGTCGTTGGACTTGCAAAGTAAAATTAGACGAACCTCTAGAACCCTATAGATCATATCGTCAAGCATAAATCGGCAAGAACGAGTGCCATTAAATTCTAGTCCTCTTTCGCCACCGATACTATCGCTTTAAGTTTTTGCATTGCTAGCCACTGATCGAGTCGGCTGATTGCATTTTAAGCAAATCTTCCAAAAAACTTTTAGTTTCTTCAAAGATATCATATGACTAAAACGTTTTGAACGTTCAAATAAAAGATGAAAAAAAAGTTTCTTTTTTTTTTATTTGGAATAGTTTGTGGTGACCTAAAAACACATTATATGTACAGAAATCCTGAACTTTTTAATTACGGGGGTGAAAAACTACCCCTAGTGATACACATTTCGTAAAACAGCAAATCGATGATATCTGCAAAAAGCCCACAACTTTCTTCAGTTTTTCAGACGTTTAAAATTATCTTTAATAATTCATCACATAATAGTAGGGGTGGGAATACTCGGACTCACCCCTAAAACCCACCCTCTATGTATAACAAGAATGTGCCCACAACTTTTTTTAGATTTTAAGACGTGGAAAAATCTCTTTAATTAGCCCTCGTATAATAGTGGAGATTAAAATACTCGACTCATCTATGAAACCCACTCCCTATGAAAAACACAATAAAAAATAACAAAATCTACTTAAAAACCAAAAAGCCCACTATTTACAACAGATTTTAAGACATAGAAAATTATTTCTAATAATCATTCACATAATAGTCGTGGTGAGAATACTCGGATTCACCCCTAAAACCCACCCTATATGGAAAACATTAAAAAATTGCAAAATCTACTTAAAAACCAAAAAGCCCACCACTTACAGCATGTTTTAAAGGCATGTGATACTTTTCCATGAGAGCAGTTTAGTTTCCGCAACTTTACGTTCAAAATAATAAATATTTTTCACTAAAACTGGGCCATTTACCTCAGTTTAATACAGACGGAGGTAAATGTCCTAGTATTAGTGACAAATATTTATTATTGCGAACTTAAAGTTGAGGGAACTAAATTGCTCTCATGCTAAATTATCACATGTCCTTAAAACATGGAAAATTATTTTTGATAATCCCCCATATAAAGTCGTGGTGAGAATATTCGGACCCCCCCCCTTAAAACCCACCCCCTATGGAAAACACTAAAAAATCACAAAATCTACTTAAAAACCAAAAAGCCCAACACTTACAACACATTTTAAAACATGGAAATTATTTTTAATAATCCCCTACATAATAGAGGGGATGAAAATACTCTGTACCACCCCCTATAGAAAACACACTAAAAAACCATAAAATCGACTTAAAAACCAAAAAGCCCACCATTTATAGCAGATTTTAAAACATGGAAAATTATTTTTGATAATCCTTCACATAATAGTCGTGGTGAGAATATTCGGACCCACCCTTAAAACCCACCCTCTATAGAAAACACCAAAAAGTCCACAACTGTTTATTAATTTTCTGACGTGTAAAATTATCTTTAATAATCCCCCACATAATAGTAAGGGCGATATTATTCGGATGCATCCCGAAAAACCCACCCCCTATGGAAAATACCATAAAAAAATAACAAAATCGACTTAGAAACCAAAAAGACAACAGATTTTAATATGTGAAAAATTATTATTAATAATATCCTCCTTTATCGTGGGGGTATGAATACTCGGACCCACCCCTAAAATCCACCCCCTATGAAAAACACCAAAAAGCTCAAAACTTTTTTCCAATTTGAAAACATGGAAAAATCTCTATTATAATCCCTCAGATAATAGTGGGGGTGAGAATACTCGGACCCATTCCTAAAACCCACCCCCTACTGAAAACACTAAGAAAATCACAAAATCTGTTTAAAAATCAAAAAGCCCACATGAAAGATTAGCGCTAATAAATCCTTTTTAATACTGAAAGTGAGAAAACGCTTGAAGTTAATTTTCGCAATATTTCTGATAATTTCAGCTTGAAAAGTTCGCATGAATTTAATCTTTGATTAATATTCATTAAGGAAATTACATATATTCTCAATTCTGAAAAGTGAAATATATATCCCATAATTCTCGACTGAGTGACAGCAGCTTGTTTCAAAATTAATATTAAAATTCATTTTTCTTTTGGTTTCTCACGTGCGGAAGATTGAGGGCGTTTATTCGTGATGAATATAATTTTTCGCGTTGATTACCGCCACTTGTCCTTCATGTTTTATTTATCGAACTATAACAAGGCTCTTTGAAACGAAACACGAGACGATAATAAGACTATCGTGCCTTAATCTTTTCAGAAGCGTCCGATTCGACTCTACTTACGTTATTTATATACCTGGTCTCCCCCTTCATAAATCTTTCATCCAACAACGCAAGAATTTTCGCTTCAATCGCTCCTTCTCTGGCATCCGAAATTAGCGGTAGGGCCGGTGGTATTCCAACCGAAATTTACATGCAATAAGTCCCCTGTCTTGTTCGGCAAATTTCCTTTAGGAGAAAATAATAATCAAGCACTTTATTTTCACTTAGATTCTGAAGTTACTTGCAGCAATTAGATTAGGGTTTGTTTTTGGGGATAATTATCCAAACTTAAGGAGCCTTTACACGGGTGAATGATTTCGAATCAATTCGTAATTTATGAACAGCTCTTGAAGTTTAAATATTTACAGTTCCATTTGAAAATTTAACCAGTTTACCATTGAGTGGTTTGGATTTTCGAAAGCTGGTGTCAAAGGAATCCCAACAAGTTTCAAAACAAACATTCAGACACATTTAGTTTGAAGCCTGGATGAATTCCCCGAGGTTTCGAACTTTTCCTTTGAAAATCTACAAACGTTTGCTAATTCGATGAGAAGCACCTAATACGCAATTTGAAAAATGAATGTGAGAACAAAAAATTTGATTTCGATAAGACTTAGAGATAGACTGATCAGTTTAAAATAAAGGAGAACGAGCAATAGGGTAAGACAGCAAAAAACAGAGCGCAGAGAGGGAAAGAAAGGCGAGTGTGGGGAAATTGTGATTTAATTTGTCAGAGGTAACGATCGACGAAGGGTGGTTCCGCTTTCAAAAAACTTTGCTTTTTCAGTTCGAAAAAAATGGGGAAAAGTATTTTCAACCGGAAAAACAATCTTTCCTGAATTCTATAATGAAAAATGTTTGACCAAGTTGTTAAAATGGCAGTTCATAAAATTTTAAAAGATTTTTAAGAACTCTAGGGAATTTCAAGGGATTTTAAATGTTTTCTTGAAATTTTGAGGAATTTCAGGGGATTTCTAATAATTTAAAGGAATTTCAACAGATAGTTCTGATTTTAAAAATATTTTATGAAATTTTTTTAAAGATTTCATAGAATTTAATGAAATTTCTAATACTTTTAATGTATTTTAAAGGATAAAAAGGTATTTTAATTGTTGACACAGAATTTTTAAGAATTTCAAGAAAGTTTTCTAATTATTTAAAGATTTTATGGAATTTTAAAGAATTTTATGGAATCTGACGAGATTTCTAATACTTTTAATTGATTTTAAAGGATTTTTAAATTTTGTCGTAGAATATAAAAGAATTTGAAGAAATTCTCGGTTTTTTAAGAGGTTTTCACGAATTTTAGCGGATTATATGATATTTTTAGTACTTTTTAAAAATATTTAGGAAAAATTAAGGAATTTCAAGAGATTTTTCGGTTTTTTAAAAGATTTAGTAGAATTTCTTAAGATTTCAGCGAAACTGAGGATTTCTAAAATTTTTTAGATATTTTGACGCATTTTAACGAATTTCAAGATTTTTCATGAATTTTAACGTATTTGAAGGAATTTTTAAAATTTTTAAAAGGTTTAGTAGAATTTTAAAGGATTTCGAAGACAATCGTAAAATATTAAGGAATTTCAGGATATTTTTGAGTTTTAAAAAAAATTTTTGAATGTTTAAGGATGTCCTGGAATTTTAAAAGAGATTTTTAGAGTATTCTAAGGAATTGTTTGTCATTTTGATCAATTTAAAGAAATTTTGAAGATTTTTGGGAAATTACAAAAGTTTCGAAAGATTTCTAGGAATTTAGGGTATTCAAATACTTCATGATTTTTTAAGAATTTTAATAAAATTTTAAAGGGTTTCATGGAATTTGATGAGATTTCTGATAATTTTTGTGGATTTGAAAGGATATAATATAAAGAAAATTTTAAATGTTATTGTACAATTTTAAGGAATTTAAAGAGATTTTTCTGATTTTGAAAAGATTTCGTAGAATTTTTATAGACTTCAGGGAAATTTTTCTCTATTTCTAAGAATTTTTAGATACAACTTCCACGCATTTTAACAAATTTCCCGAGATTTAAAAATTTCAAGATTTTCACGAATTTGAAGAGATTTTCAAGATTTAGTAAAATTTTAAAGGATTTCGAAGACAATCATAAAATATTAAGGAAATTGAGTATATTTTTCTAAATTTTAAAAGAATTTGGAATTTTTAAGGATTAATGGAATTTTAAGATATTTTTGAGGATTCTAAGAAATTTTTTTTAGAGATTTTCACAAATTTTAACGGTTGGTCGAAAGAAAAAAAGTTTAACCTGGAAACGACTGGAAAAGACCGGGAAAAATCCGGGAATATCCAATTCCCAGATCACTAGACACCCTGAGCTATCACTAACTTATAGCAATAATTTTCTAATTTTTTATTGGGAAGAGAAAATTTTTAAGGCACTTTAAACAACGATATCCTTTTAAAAATGATATCCTTTTAAAAATACAGGAACCTGCAATTTCGATTCGACTAAAACCATCCAGGATGTTTCCGCCATCTGTGAAGCGCGCTTTGAACGCAGAAGCACTCTGCTCTGAGAATAATAATTATTCTGCTCTGGGAACAATAATTTATTCCTCGCATAGAAATTCAGCACATGCAAAAAAACAGTAAAAAGAAAGTTAGCAAACATGTGAGATTAACGAAGCTGTTTTTAAAGCAAATCAAAAAGGAGACAAATAAGTTTCTTTAAACAACTTGACAAAAAGCTAATAGACCCGCGGGTAGTTAGTTACGTTTACGTTATTATAAAACCTCGTATCGGTAGCCCTCACGTAAATTACCAGCTAATGAAGTTCTTATAAACTGCCTACGGAGACTCGCGTAATGCCTGCCTGTCAGCTACCACCTTCTCGCGTTCAAATAATTTACGAGTCCTGTAATCCTACCCGCACGATAGATACTTTCTCAACATAAACATCGGCTAATATCTTGCACGGCATTTATCTGCTTAAGAACGTCCTTGACAGGAGATAGATTGTACTTGGATGCTGCAAAAATTCGAGATAAGTCGCATTGGCTTGCAGCATCAATAACGAGAATTTAATTTATTACCCTACCCTATTTGGGTGTGACCAAATATTTTATGTTTCAGGTGCGTTTTTTAATTAACAAATCCCTTTTTATTAAAAAAATGTATTTAAAACTTGAGATATTTGGCCATACCCCATTTTTGGAAAGGGATGTGGGGTGTGACTAAATATATTTTTTCAGATTCTTGTTTTAAATTAAAAAATCCCATGTTAGTAAAAAGTATTTGGTCACACCCCATCCTCTATTTGGAAAGGGATATGGGGTGTGACTAAATATATTGTTTCAGATTCTTGTTTTAAATTAAAAAATCCTAATTTTAGTAAAAATTAGTTGGTCACACCCCATCTCCTATTTGGAAAGAGATATGGGGCGTGACTAAATATTTTATTATTTATTTTTATTATCTATACCAGTTTTAGGTTCGCCTTTTACAAAAAAAACCCTACCTGATAAATATAATAATTGGTAACACCCCTCCTCTATTTGTAAGGTATATGGGGTGGGACCAAGTTTCAGATTCGCTTTTCAAGACAAAAATACCATTTAGTAAAAGAAAAAGTATTTGGTTAAACCCCATCCTCTACTTAGAAAAAATCCTGCCTAGTGAAAATAATAATTGCTCACACCCCCTCCCTTATTTGGAAAGAACATGGGGTATAATCGAATAGATTAAAGTTTTAAATTTGCCGTTCCACAAAAAATCCTACCTGATAAAAAATAATTGATATCGCCCCTTCCTTATTTGGAAAGAGTTGTGGGGTATGACGTAGTATTTTAAGTAGCATGATCACTTTTCAAGAAAAACCTTATTTTAATTGTTAAAATGTATTTGATCACTTATTTGGGAAGGGGTATGGAGTGTAATTAAATATTTACCAATTTTAGGTTCTTCTTTTACGAAAAAACCCTGTTTGATAAATATTATAATTGGTCACACCCCCTTCTTTATTTGAAGGATGTGTGGGGTGTGACCAAAAACTTTTACATTCAGATTCACTCTTCAAGCCAAAAACCCCATTTTATTACAAAAATTTGGCCATACCCAATCCCCTAATTGAAATTGAGGTCACACCCCTTCCCCTATTCGTTGGTCACACCCCTACCCTATTTTGAAAAGAGTGTAGGGGCATGACCAAGTATTTTTAGTCGCAAATTTGCTTACCAAGGTAAACCCTATATTATTTCAACAAAAGTATTTGGTCACACCTTGTCCCCTATTTAGAAAAACGTAAGGGGTGTGACCAAATATTTCCAAGTAAAAAAAATCCTATTAAAATCCACATTAAAAATTTGTCAGTGGAAACTCTGAAACAATGAAGCTGTTGTTTGAAGTAGAAAAAAACTCAAGATCTGAGACTTGATAGGACAGAGTTGATTCACAGTTGATTGGTTCCTGCTGGCTCTTTATTACCCTAGGTCGCTAGTAAAAGTTCCTTTCCTCGAATTATCCTCGCATTCCACTACTATCATCTCACAATACAAGATCCCTTTCTCGCCTTTTAATCCACCCTTTCTCTCATTTCCTCCTTGTCTTTCACGCTTTGCGATTCTTCCTCTTATTTTCCATCGACGAACCGCCTTCCAAGGTATTTCTAACAGACGATAGCGAGGCGAGTGTTAAACTGAACTATAAAACACAAGCTATAGTAGCTCGAGGGTATGTATAGTGGCAGCAATGCAACAATAACAACAACGACAGGAACCAGCAGCTACGAAGGGCTGATGTATAAAGGTCCTCGTATCTTTGAGGATCTTGCGTGCGAAAGTCCTCAGGGGGTGTAAGAGTGAGAGCGAGGAAAATGGATCAATAGGACTCAGTTCCAAGTCGCGCATGCGAATTTTTGACCAATGCGAGACCAACTAGCGTCGCGACGCCCCGATTCAGGGCTGTAAACGACAAGTGTCATGACCCCGCTGCTGATGCTAGAGACATCGACAAACTCGAAAATATGTCAGGATTTATATGAATATATCATCATGATATCATCCTAATACCTCACCTAATTCACTCTTCAGTGATTGGTCAGTGTTATAGTTTTAGCTCCGTAGGACAGCAAGTTCTTTTCTGAGTTCAAATTGAATTCGTAGTTCAGGAGAACTTAAAGCTGGAAGTATCCTAGTTCCTAGTTTTGGGAATTCTTTGAGGAACTCAAGCTGGAATTGTTGATTCCAAAGCAAGAAGAAAAGTCAAAATATTTGGGAATCCTGATAAGGTCTTTGATTTGCTGGATCGATTGTATAAACTTAGAATTAATTGCATCAGTTTCTGCAAAATATTTCAAGATTTATCGTGAAATTTGTTTAAACAAGTAAAAATGTCTTGAAATTAGTAGAAAGTTATTAAAATTCTTTAAAATTCTATGATAAGATTTGGAATCTGGATATCCTTTGAAATTCATTAAAATTATTAGAAATCTCATCAATTGAGGAGATTTCTAATAATTTCAATTGTAAGTAGTATAAACCGGCTTTGCTCCGGCTGAATAGAACTTATGAGAAGAGATTCATTTCAGTGATTTGTGTTTCAGATTCTTTTTAAGGAAGCAAAATCTCTTAAAATTGCATCAGTTTCTTCAAAACTCCAAGAATTTTTTTGAAATCCGATCTAATTCATAAAAATATCTTAAAATTAGTAGAAACCTATTGAAATTATTTAAAACTCTACGGCAAGAGATAGAATCTTTATATCTTTTAAAATTCAATAAAATTATTAAATATCTCATCAAATTCCATGAAATCCTATAAACTTTCGCGAAATTTTTTTTAAATCAGAAAAATTTCTTGAAACCCCTTAAAATTGTGAAAAATTTCATAAAATTTATACTAATATTGCTAGAAAATACTGAAACCTTTTTTAAATCTCTTAAAAATCTTCGACTACTTTTGAAGAATCTTCAAAATTTCACAAAATTGAAAATCCTTTAAAATCTCCTAGAATTCTTAAAATATTTTAAAAATCATAGAAATCTCTTGAATTCTCCTCAAATTCCTTCACACAAAAGAAAGTTTGTTTGATTCAGACAAAATATCACTTTGATATGAAGCGAAGAAATTTTTAGTTGATCCGAATAAATTTTGTTTGGAATTATTAAATTTTTTTTAAATTAAACAAACGTTTTGTTAATTGAAGCCAGAAACTTTTTTCGTTGTATTATACATATATAATTCAAACAAATTTTTTTGTTTAATTTAAACAAAGTTTTTTTTTGTTTGTAGAAATTTCACAACACGAAAACCTTAAAAATCGCTTAACAATAATTGAAATCCCTTAAAATCTCCTAGAATTCTTAAAAATCTCTTAAAATCCCTTTAAATTATTGGAAATCTCACAAAATTCCAAAATTCTTTTAAAAATCATAGAAATCTCTTGAATTCTCTTCAAATTCCTTCACAAAGAAATAAGTTTCTTTGATTCCAACAAAATATTCCAAAACATTTAAAATCCGTTAAATATAAAGTTCTATGAAATCTTTTAGAAATCCTATAAAAATCTTTTAAATTCCGCAAAAATTATTTAAAATTTCACGAAAACCTTAAAACTTGCTTAAAAATCGTTGAAATCTCTTAAAATTCTTCGAAATTTTCAAAAAAATCTTCAAAATTTCACAAAATTGAAAATCCCTTAAAATGCCTTAGAATTTTTAAACATCTCTTAAAATTATTAGAAATCTTTTAAATTCTCTGCAAATTCCTAGAAATTAAACAACATTTAAAATCCTTTAAAATTCTTCGAAATCTTTTGGAAATACTAAAAATCTTTTGAATTCTGTAAAAATAATTTAAACTTTCACGAAAACTTCAATAATCGCTTAAAATTCATTGAAATCTTTTAAAACTCTTCGAAACATTCAAAAAATCCACAAAATTGAAAAAACCTTAAAATCCCTTAGAATTCTTAAAAATCTCTTAAAATTATTAAAAATCTCATAAAATTCCACCAAATCTTTTTAAACCATAGAAATCTTTTAAATTCTCTTCAAATGCCTAGAAATTCCACAACATTTAAACTCCTTTAAAATATTCTGCGAAATCTTTTGCAAATCCTAAAAATCTTTTAAATATCTTAAAAATCATTTAAACTTTCACGAAAACTTCAATAATCGCTTAAAATTCATTGAAATCTTTTAAAATTCTTCGAAACATTCAAAAAATCCACAAAATTGAAAAAACCTTAAAATCCCTTAGAATTCTTAAAAATCTCTTAAAATTATTAATAATCTCATAAAATTCCACAAAATCTTCTAAAAATCATAGAAATCTTTTAAATTCTCTTCAAATGCCTAGAAATTCCACAACATTTAAACTCCTTTAAAATATTCTGCGAAATCTTTTGCAAATCCTAAAAATCTTTTAAATATCTTAAAAATCATTTAAACTTTCACGAAAACTTTAAAAATCGATTAAAAGTTATTAAAATCTCTTTAAATTCTTCAAAACTTTAAAAAAATCCTCAAAATTTCACAAAATTGAAAATCTCTTATAATTATTTATAATCTCTAAAAATTTTCAGAAATATTTTAAATTCTCTTCAAATTTCTAGAAATTCAACAACATTTAAAATCCTTTAAGATCTAAAATCTAAATTCTAAATTTAAAATTTCTTAAAAATCACTTAAGTATCTTGAAAATCCCTTAAAGTTTCTAGAAACCTGTTAAAATGTTTTTCCACTTTAAGAAATTGATACAACGAAATATCTCAATTTAACTGTCCTTTTAACATAGAGTATGGATCCAATGACTCTTGATTGGAGTGTCGAGTCTATGGGGGTTGTCGAATGCGTTCACAATCATCGTGTTACGACAATATCGCCATTAATGAAATTTCAGAGCGTAGTTATGACCCCATATACAATACTGCAGAGTTCGATGGTATCGCTTCGCTTTCGCGTTATCTAACCCATCGAAATTTGCAGCCAGCGGCTCTCAATTTAGACTGTAATCACCGCAATACTCCTGCGCGACACGATTCATTAGCTACTCCAGACCAGAACGGTCAGTTATCGATCAAATCCAACTACTGCTCCCCAAATCTCATCATTAAATCTCTAAATTCAATCTAACAATCTTTAAAATTATGATTTACAAATTTCTCCCTGATTAAGATAGATGAATTACTCTCATTTTTCAGAAAATGATATGGTGACAGCGGTGGGAACAACTTGAACTTCTAACTGAAGGACCTCATTAAAATATAGCATGAAATTGATAAGGGAAATTTTGTCTGTTATTTACATAGTGAGAGAAGCAAAAAATGTGTTTCATCAGCAACCAGCGATTCTCCGCTAGCTATTTTCCTTTCTCATCGGTTTGTCAACATCAGCCGTATTTGAATTCAGAAACGAAGTTCAGCATGTAATTATCCTCGGACCTGGAGCAATTATGCCTTGTGGCAATTGATAATTATTGTCGTCGACTCGCCTCTGTTATTTCACTTGGAAAAGTGAGTGTTTGGGCAAGCAGGGCAAGTCATCATCTATCGTTGTTGCGATCTCCTTTGTTAACAGATGATTGTTAGCTGATGGTGATGATGCTTGCCTATTTCTCACCATCTTTCCCTTTTCTCATAAAGTAAATATAAATACTCTCAAGTATAAATATTAAAAGCCTGCAAAAAGCATGCAAAACTTTTAACTAATGATAAAATGATTTAGAAATCTTTTAGAAATCCTGAAAATCTTTTGAATATCGTAAAAATCATTTAAAATTTCACAAAAAAATTAGAAACTAGCTGTCAAGTTGTATCAACTTTTGTACTCATTCAATGAGCACTTTGCTTCCTCATAGAGGAAGCATTAATTATTCTTTACATCAGCATTAAATTTTGATTACTTGAGAAGTTATATTCAAAAAATTCATTTTCAAAAATTACAATAAAGCATAACTTTCTTATTTTTTTATAAAATGCATTAATCTTTTAGGTGAATCGATTCGTCTAGACACAAAGAATCTTCATTTTCTTTACATCAGCTTTAAATTTTCAATATTTGAGAAGTCATATTGGAAAAATGAATTTTACGAAAATTATAAAAGTACATAGAACTTTTAAAATTAAATATTTTGTTAAACCCTTGTAAGAAATTCAACTAGGTATATAGTGGAATAACTATGCAAAATTTCATCAATTTATCTCTCTGCGTTTTCAAGAAATTGCTGGATCGTGACACACATACACACACACACACATACATCCGGA
>UCOK01013171.1:0-49426 GCA_900474325.1 Synergus umbraculus
ATATAATATATTATAATATATTTATAAGTTATTAATTAATATTTATTAATTAGATTTATAATTTAAATTCTTTAATTTAATTTTAAATTTAATTTCATATTAATATTTAATATTTTTTAATTCAGAGAAATTTTTTCTTTGATCCTATATCAAAGAAAAGTTTATTTTATTCAAAGAAACTTTTTTCAGAATGAAGAAGTAGGAATTGCAGTACTCTCTTAATCCGAATTAGTAAAAATTTGATTGATTAGATTAGTAATGTCCTATTTAACTACTGAATTAGAAATTTCTCCACTTTCTATACCAAATGAAATAAAAAGTAAAAGTTAATTAGTAATAATAATAATAATAATAATAAGTTTTTCGAACATTAATAATGTTAAACCTTTCGTATAAATAACTATGTTATTTTTATTATATTATATAGTTTTTACAGTTTATTTAACATATTTTACAAGATTTCGAAGGATTAGAAAGAATTTTCAGTTATTCTGAGATCAGGATGGCCACTTGTTAGAGCCTTTTTTTCCCTCCCCTTGCAGGGAAAAAAAAGGATTATAAAGAATTTCTACGCATTCTTTGAGAAAAATTCTTGTTTCTAATTATTTCAAGCAATTTTCAATAATTTAAACTAATTTTAAGAGGATTCGAGGAATTTAAAGAGATTATAAGAGATTTGTATAATGTTTAAAAGATTTAGTGGAATTTTAAAGGATTTTAAAAAACTTGTATGAATGTTAAGAAATTTTGATTTTTAAAAGTGATTTTAAAGGATTTAATTGAAAATTTAAGATTTTTATGATTTATGAAATATTTTGTAGAATTTTATGAAATTTCAAGAGGTTTTCAAGAATTTTAAGAGATCTTTACGTGTTTTAAGAGATTTTAAAGTTTTTCGTTAAACTGTACAGAATTTAAAGAAGTTTGTAAGAATTTAAAGAAATTTTGACATTTTTTAAATAATTTAAAGGAATGTAAATAATCCTCGTGGAATTAAAAAAAATTTCAAAAATTATTTTTGATTTTTAAAGAATTTTGTGAGGTTTTTGTTTCCTAGAATTTTTATTTAGAGATTTTAATGTATTTTAGAGAATTTCAAAGTTCCTTATTGAATTTTAAAGGATTTCATGAGATTTTAATGATTCGTAAAAGATTTTGTGAAATTGTAAAGGATTTCATGGAATTTTAATAGATTTAAAAAAAATTGAAAAATTATATCTATTTTTAATAAAAGTAGAGATTTTAAAAAACTTAAATTCCGTCAGAATTCCTTTCACTATTTTATAAATGAAAATGGAAATTTCAATTTTTCATGATATTTTAAATCCCTTAGATTCCACAAAAATCTTTAAAATTCCTGTCGAAAAAAATGTGTAATCCCTTAAACTTATTTTAAACTAGGGGCGCCATTGCGAACACGCATTCTCATCACAATATGCGCGCTTTCCATTCGTTTATATACTTTTATTTAAATTTCTTAAGGTTCTATCGACCTTAAGGAACACATTCTCATCATAGACATTCATAAGTTAGAAAATTAATTATTAAAAAAATAATCGTATTAATCATCGTATTAAAAAATGTTCAAGGGAGAATTTGTAGATCTTTTAAAGACCAATAATTATGTTCTTATAATTTTCTCTATATCACGCGTTATTTGGTTTAAAATTTGAATTTTCGATTTTTTAAGAAAATTCAAAAAATTGTTACATGAATCTTGTAGGGCGTTCAAAAAGATATATTTTCATCCTTTGACTGTTTCTCATATCGTGCGTTATTTGACTTTAAATTAAATGTTTTTTTTTTTCAAATTTTCAAAATGCTCTAACTTTTTTAATTTTCATCAAAAATAGCTGGCCAACGAACTCGGCCTTCATTTTAAGACACTAAATGAGTATACCTAAGACCAATCCAATCGGTTAATTCCTTCGAAAGTAATCGTGAACGAAAGCTAAAAATCTACACACACACACACAAACAGACGGACATATTGGTAAAACCATGTTTTTCGGGTTCAGGGGGTCACAAAACGTGAAGATTTAACAAAAAATGAAGGGGTCAAATTTTACACAAATATAATACATTCTCTCTGATGAGAATGTAAAAACCTTTAAAAACAATTTAAAAATTTGTTTTTAATTTTTAAATCCCTTAAAATTCCCCCCAAAAAATGTTCAAAATTTCTAAAAATCTTTTTAAATCTTTTCATTTCCTAAAAGTCATTAATTTTTTACATTTTCATCAGAGAGAATGTTTTATTTTTTGTACTTTTGGTTATTAAATATAAAAATTACCTTCAAACTCTGAATTTTACACTAAAAATTTCCTGAAAGCTTGATTGAAGAACGATTTTTAAAATGAAAATGAAACTACATAAAGATAAAAACACGTTTGCATCTTTAAAAAAGTTTATTCAACGAGGACTGCAGCAGTAGGAAGTTGTAATAAACGTAATGTTTACTGTTATGTCGTATATTACAAACCATTGACATTTAACTCTCTTCCTTCAAGTCCTTAAAACAGATTTCAAGGACGGACGTTTATCCTGAGACTCAAATTCTTAAGGAAACAACACGTACTAGCAAGAGGAAGAGGAGTTAGTCTCATTGTCAGAGCCACATGGGGCGATGTAGAATTGTAGACGCCAGATTTTCTACCAGCAGGTATTAGGTTTTTCAAGACAATTCAGGGTTTTAGGTTTTCCGTCCTTAGCGTAATCTTAAGCCAAGGACCTTCGTAGTCCTTACCTGTTCTACAGTTTTCTTTTGTATTCCATTCCTATATTTACAGATTCCCATCCACTTTCTATATTTCGGCCATTTTTGAAATCTCATCTGAAAAAGTATTCGATTTTTCTTTCTTTTTCCCTCGAAATTTTACTCTCTACAGGGTGTCAATCATCCAGAAAATAACACTAGTTTGAATCCCCCCAAAAAGAATGTTTAAATCTTGAAAATTTTTTAGAAATATGTATTTTGCTCTATTTAAATTTTGAGAAAACATTTATAATTGACAAAAATTTCTGTAAACTCCTTCAAATTCTACGAAATCTTTTCATTCTTAAAATTCTCTGTTAATTACAAAAATTTTCCAAATATTACGAAGTCATTTAAAATTCTTTGACATTATTCTGAATTTAGAATTTACTTGAATTTCTTTAAATCTTCTAAAATTGTTTGAAATTACTTCTAATATCTTAAAATCTTTTAAAACCTTTTAAAATATGTTAGAAATTCAAATTTATCGCAAATTATGTATGATATTTTAATTTTTCATATTTTAATTTTTCATGATATTTTATTTTTTAGGACCAGGTTCAGAACGTACAATCATGTCGTTTTGGGAGAAAGCTCAACGTTTACCACCGCACGCACTTCAACAGGTGCGTAATATCTATGGAGATCATTTCCCAATCGAAGTGCGGCATTTTTTATCAGCATGGCTCGAAGAAAAAATGTGGTGAGTATCAATATCTAATGAAAATAAATTTTTTTAATCCGCTGTTACTCTCCGCCCCTCAACTAACACCACCCTATCATTTCTTTTCCCTTTTCCAAGATAAAAAAGAAACCTTCCAACCAAACATCCAGACTTTTTTCAAAAAAATCTTTCCTTTCTTTTCCAACCAAAACCCCTTTCCGTTTTAAATCAAACCCCTCCCTCTCTTTTCCAATTAAAAAACTTTTCCTTTTTCCAAACAAAACTCCTCTTCCTCTTCTGCGGTTCATTCAAAACCCTCTTCTCCTTTTCTCCTACCCCCTCCTTTTCACACCAAAAAAATTTTGGATTCCTTTACATTTTGAAAAAATAGATTTTGCTACGGAGATGCTAGCTTAGAATAAGCTAACACCTCCAAAGTTTTAAATCGCAAAATAAAAACAATCAACTGCACTATAATTTTGAGCTTTTTTGGGTTCTTGAATTACGAAAAAAATTCTCCAAAAACGACTCTTAAGTTTCAAAATCAACCCTAATTACAGAAATGCAATTTTTCAATAATTAAAGCACACAGTATTTTTGGTTTTTCTTGGGCTCCTCAATTCTGCAAAAATAAACACCCAAAAACAAGCCATAAGGGCATGTGATACTTTACCATAACAGCAAATTAGTTCAACCAATTATACTTTCATAATAATAAATATTTTTAGATAATAAGAGTCAATAAAACTTCGTCTATTGTAAAATTAATTTTTATATTTAATAGCCAATAGTACAAAAAAAAATTGAAGAGTTTTACGAAATGAAAAAAATTGTAAAAAATAGATTTTTAGAAATTTTGAAAATTTTTTTGGGCAATTTTAAGGGATTTCAGGAATTTTACAGATTTTTGTGAAATCTAAGGGATTTAAAATTTTATGAAAACTTGAAATTTCTATTTTCATTTTTAAAGTCGTGTAAGGAATTTTGAAGAAATTTAAAAGTTTTTTCAAATGAATTTTCAAGGTTGTCATGGAAAAGTTTTCGAGAATTTGAAATTTTGTCATAGAATTTTGGAAATTTTTAGAGATTTTTAGTAATTTTGAAGGATATTAAGGGATATTAAAAAAATTTCCGAAATTTTAAGGGGTGTCAAAAGTTTTTGTTAGTCGCTTCAAGAGCTTTTTATTTAAATTTGGTGTTTAATTTGAAAACATTTTGTATAATTGTAGAAGGTTTTAAAATATTTTGCTTCCTCATAGAGGAAACTTTGTAGTGGTGACAAAATCCAGTTTCCTAAAAAAGGTTTTTTTGAACATATTTCAAAGGCAATATATCTAATATGATGATCTGAAAAAATGTCCGGATGTATGTATGTGTGTGTATGTGTGTCACGATCCAGCAATTTCTTAAAAACGCGTAGAGATAAATTGATGAAATTTCGCATAGTTATTCCACTATATACCTAATTGAATTTCTTATAAGAGTTTAACAAAATATTTAATTTCACAAGTTTTATGTACGTTTATAATTTTCGTAAAATTTATTTTTCCACTATAACTTCTCAAATATTGAAAATTTAAAGTTTGTGTAAGGGAAGTGAAGATTTCTTTCATCGAGACGAATCGATTGACCTGTAAGATTAATTCATTTCATTGAAAAATAAGAAAGTTATGCTTTATTGTATTTTTTAAAATTAATTTTTCGAATATAACTTCTCACATAATCAAAATTTAATGCTGAAGTAAAGAATACTTAATGCTTCCTCTATGAGGAAGCAAATCATATTGATACAACATGACAGCTAGTTAAGAATTTTAAAGGACTTCGTAATTTTAGAGACATTTAAGGGGTTATTCTACTTTATAAGTTGAAGAAAAGAGCTATTTTTGAACATTTTTTTTGAGTATATCATGAACGATATGGAAATAAATATTTTTGGGTATTCAGGACCAACTAATTTGCAGAGCGATTGTCCCACAGATTTCAAAATTCAAATATTTACAATTCCTCAAAATAAGTTGGTATCCTCTAAAATTATTTAACATTTTGTATCTTTTGCTTAAGGTTGTTGAACCAACTTCTAAAGTCAAAATTCGATTTCTTCATTCTATTCAACAAATATTATAATTAGATATTTTTTTGCTCTGTACATCTACTTCTATTAAAAATAGAAACGAGTCTATAGGACAAAAAAAGTGTTAATTGGAATACATTTTCCTCAAATCGACGAATATTCGAAAAAAATTCGAAACTTCAAAATTTTAATTCCCCATATTATTCAACGAATATAAAAAATATATACATTTTTTCGCTCTGTACACATACTTCAATTTGAAATAGAGTACCTCTTAAAGACCTCAAAAATATTTCATTACATTATTTATTGAGATAAATGAAGAGTTCCTATTTTAAAGTTAGAACTGAGATGCAATCCTCTTAACATTGTTAATAAGATTTAGTTTTATAAATTAATAAAAAAAGGTGAAAAGTTGGTGATCTTTATAAAAATAAGAGTCAATAAAACTTCGTCTATATTTTTTCGAAGTTTTATTGACTTATTAGCTAAAAATATTTATTATTATGAATGTATAATTGGTTTAACTAATTTGCTCTTATGGTAAAGTATCACATGGCCTTAAAACCCCATTAAAGAAACGCAATTTTTTAAAATTAAAACAGACAGTAATTTCGAGCTTTTTTGGGCTCTTGTATCCCATAAACGAAAGTTATCAATGAACAACTCTTACTTATCAAATATCAACCCTGAAAAAAAAGTTAAAAAATTTTTTTTTCTTTTAACCCACACAATATTTCTAACTTCTGCGTTTCATCCCTTGATACCAAAAAGTACATACCTCTTGTCACCCAAATATTACTTTGATAAAAAATAATATTATGCAATTGTTTTCAAAGTATAAAGGGTCTCTAATTTTTGGGTTCCTCAAAAATATCCACTCTGATTTCTTGGCTCCATCCATCCTTTCATGCCAAGAATGACCCCATTGACACCAAACAGATATGATTTTGCTGAAAAATAGACAGTTCGTTTGGCTCAATCAGAGATGGTGAATTTGCAAACAATTGCGTAAGATTATTTTCCATTAAAGTAATATTTGCGTAACAAAAGGTGGGTTGTTTATCCTTAAAAATATTAAACTTTTTCTGTAAGGGTTGTTTTTTGATACCTTTAGTTTAGGGGATTCAAGAGCCCAAAAAAGCTCGAAATTACTATGTGCTTTAATTTTTGAAAAATTGAATTTCTGTAATTGGGGTTGATTTTGAAACTTAAGGGTCGTTTTTGGAGTGTTTATTTTTGCGGAATTGAGGAGCCCAAAAATTGGAGTTGTTTTTGGAGAGTTATATTTGTGGAATTCAAGAGCCCAAAAAAAGCCCAAAATTATGAGATATTGGAAATACATAAATTCGATTAAATTACCTCTTTTTCTTTTCAACCAAAACACCTCGTTCCCCTTCCAACAATAATGTTTACATTATATGTATTATACAATCATATAATACATGTGTAATTAATATTTGTTTTTTTAGGAATACGATCGATGTTGAAAATCCACAATATGAGCAGTACATTGCTAATCTGGTTGGCTCCTTTATTCAGGAACTTGAATCAAAGGCTGCATCGCTTCACACAAGTGATCTCTTTCCTACAAAGATGAAGCTTTCAGAAGCAGCAGGAACGTTTCGCGTAAGGCTCTCATCTTTTAAGTCGAATAGTACAGGGTGGCGATAATTTAGATTTTAAGGATTTTCAAAATAATCCAAGAGTGTCAAGATTTTCAAGTAATTTCAAAACATAAAAAGTGTTTTTGAATTCTTTAAAATCTCTAAAATCTCTTAGAGTTTTCTACAATTTGTTGAAATCCTTTAAAATCCTGTGAAATCTTTAGAAATAATGTAAAATCTTTTTGAATTTCTTTAAAATGTAAAAAAAATCTTTTAAAATCTATTAAAATCTTGAAAAAAATATTAAAATCCTTTCAAATCACTCAAAGCTTATTGATATTTTTTTGAAATTTTTTTTTAATTCTTCGAAATACATATTTCAAAATATATTGAAATCTTTTGAAATTTTTAAAAATTCATTTTATATTCTAAAATTATACACTCAATTAGAGACCTCCATTTTCTAGAAGTTTTTATGACAGGATTGTGTTTGAGAATAAAATCAAATTGTGGAAGATAAAGATGTTTTAATAAAAGATTTTAAAAAATTATCATAAGCCTAAATAAGCGCGCACATGATATTCTAGTTATATTTTATTATATTATATTCTATTCTTTCAACTGAACCTGGAAAATATTAAAAACGCCACCTTGAATAATATCTATTTTAAAACTACACCATTAAAAAATACTAACTGAAAAATCTTTATTTTTGCAGCAGAGATATAGTCAGAATCCGATAGCCTTATTCAAGATAATTAAGCACTGTCTCTTGACGGAAATGAAGTTGGTAGCACAAGTTGAAGATTTGGCGGGAACAATGATGATGAACATTGTAGATCCGATGATGATTGGCGACGCTGCTACAGAAATTGCTCAACAAGTCGAGTCCCTTCGTCGAAAAACGCACGAAAGTGGCGAGGATCTACGAAAAATGGAGCAAGAAATGGAAGCTTTTGCTCTTAGTTATCACGAATGTACAAAGATAAACGCAACTCTACAACATTTATCGACTCAACCTCAGAACCAGCAAAACCTTGAATACGAAAAGAAAATTGCTAGGTATGTTTTTTTTAATGAATTTCATATTTATTTTCGATTTCATTTTAACAGAGTGTTTACTAATCAAGAAAACGAGGAAATAACTGGGAATTTAAATAAATTCGGGTCAGAAAGTCGAATCTAGAATTGTATTTAAAACTTACGAGGGATTGATCACTTGAATTTTTTTTGTACATCGGAATTCAAAAGATTTAAAAAGATTTCAACAGATGTCACAGATTATTCGAACAGAATAAAGTTCATTATAATTTTAATAGATTTTGAGAGATCTTTAAGGATTCAAAAAGATTTCAAGGATGTTGACAAACATTTTAGGTGATTTTAACGAATTCAAAAATATTTTAAGGAACTTTAAGATATTAACAAATTTTTAAAATGAATTTTAGAGTATTTAAAAAGTTTTTAACATAATTTTAAAGTTTGTCGTCGAATTTAAGAGAATTTAAAAGTTTTACGAATTTTAAAGTATTTAATGGAATTTTAAAGGATTTTGTGGAATTCTATGATATCAAACGATTTTTTAATAATATTCTAAAGGATATCAGCGAATTATAAGAGATTTTGAAAAATTTATTTACGAATTTTATATATTATAGTGAGATATACAGATTTCTGATAAATTTTTTTAGAAATTTCTAAGGATTTCTTGGAATTTTAAGGGGCATACAAAGATTTCTAAGAGATTTTAATGAATTGTAAAGAATTTCGTGAAATTTGAAGTGATTTCAAAAGATTTTTTTTTTAGAAGTTATCAAGGTTTTCTTGAAACTTAGAAGCTTCCCAAATATTGTTATAAATTTTAAGGGATATCTATAAAAAGTTTTCTGTAAGGAAATGTGAAGGTTTTTATTATATGTTTTAATGTGGTGGATTTGAAGAATGTATTTTTTAATTTTAAAACATTTTGTGGAATTTTAAGATATTAAAAGATTTAAAAGGTTTTTATCGAATTGAAGGGATCTAAAAATTTCAAAAGATTTCCTATTACTTTATGATATCAAAAGATTTTGAAAATAAATTACAAAAGATTTTAAGAGTGATTAATCTCTCGATAAGCGACAAAAATATTTTGAATAAATACAATTTTTTGCTTCTTTTCGGGCGCTTGGTTTAAAATTTTAATTTCAAAATAAAATATTGAGGTAAGAACTTGTATTCGATCCTCTCAAAAGCTTCAAAATTTGCCCCCAGAAAATATCTAGAATTTGTTGGGCGACGAAAATTAGTAGACATCCTGAATAATTCTTTGTTGCATATTAATTTTGAATTAAAATTATTGGTTTCTCAGGCAAAAAGATCAACAGGAACAATTACTAAATCACAAAGTAGCAACGATGCTGCAGCTCCGCTTGAACATAGCTGACAAATTAAAAGACAACGTGACCAAGTTGAGTAACCTGCAGTCAAGAGTTTTGGACGATGAGCTTCTGAAGTGGAAGAGAGACCAGCAATTGGCAGGAAATGGTGCTTCATTCAACAGCAACTTGGACACAATTCAGGAATGGTGTGAGAGTCTTGCCGAACTAATTTGGATGAACCGTCAGCAAATAAAAGAAGCAGAACGACTGAAGCAGAAAGCAGTTCGTGACCCACCAGGCCTGCAAGACGTTCTTCCCACCTTGAACACCTCAATAACCCAGCTTTTGAGTTCCCTGGTGACCAGCACATTTATTATAGAAAAGCAGCCTCCTCAAGTCATGAAAACCAACACAAGATTTACAAGCACGGTTCGACTTTTGGTGGGAGGCAAGTTGAACGTTCATATGACGCCACCTCAAGTCAAAGTTAGCATAATAAGCGAGGCTCAGGCTCTAGCTCTGCTCAAAACAGACACCAAGATGACGAAGGTCACGAACGAAGCCAGCGGAGATATTCTCAATAATACAGGAACAATGGAGTATCATCAGGCGACGAGGCAGTTGTCAGTCAGTTTTCGAAACATGCAGCTAAAGAAGATTAAGCGAGCAGAAAAGAAAGGAACCGAGTCTGTGATGGACGAAAAGTTCTCACTCTTTTTCCAGTCGCAATTTAGCGTTGGAGGCGGTGAGCTTGTTTTCCAAGTCTGGACTCTGAGCTTACCTGTTGTTGTTATTGTTCATGGAAACCAAGAGCCACACGCATGGGCCACAGTCACGTGGGATAATGCCTTCGCTGAGCCAGGAAGAGTTCCGTTTGTCATTCCCGACAAAGTTTCCTGGTTACAAGTGGCAGTGGCGCTGAATGTCAAATTTAAGTCTTCAACTGGACGTTCTTTGACTGAAGACAATCTTCGATTCCTCGCTGAAAAAGCTTTCCGTGGAGCGAATCCTGGAAATCAGGACTACTCGAACCTTCTCCTCAGCTGGGCTCAATTTTGCAAGGAACCCTTGCCAGAAAGGAATTTCACTTTTTGGGAATGGTTTTATGCTGTTATGAAACTTACTAGGGAACACCTTAGAGGGCCTTGGATCGACGGGTACATTTTAGGATTTGTTAGGAAAAAGCAGGCAGAGGAAATGCTTGCAAACTGTGCCTCGGGAACTTTCTTGATGAGATTCTCAGATTCGGAACTTGGCGGAGTGACGATTGCTTGGGTTGGAGGTTCGAATTTTTCATTTAATTTAAATTTAAATAGAATTTCATGCGCACGCTTTTCTTTCATATGGTTGAATTTAAGGATTCTTTATCGGCTTGATTAGTCTCTAACGAAAAACTGCGTTGATACACGGAAAGAAAATTCTAAGCAGCGTAGCTCGGAGTCTTCCCGAGTTGCGCCTGCACGATGCACGGCGTGTCATAGCTCGTGTTTTGTGGTGTAAAAGCAAGAGACCTCCCGTAAAATCTCTTAGGACCTGAGCAAACGCAAGTCGAGCAAGCGCTAACTTACTATGTTTTATAAAAATATCTATAATTTTTGCAATAATTAACATTTTGTAAATTTCTTGGGTTCATTGGTAAATAAGTTTTTCAAATTCTATAAAAATTTACTTTTAAAATTAGCCCAAGAAATTTAAGAAAAAAATGTGCGTTATCTCCAGAGTTATTGATATTTTTATAGAATATTGATATTTAACGTTATCTTTTTGTTTTTTGCAATTTCTTTTTAAAAAATTCACAAAATGACTTTCACCTGAGATTATTTTAATCAAAATTTTGATAGCTTTTAGCTTATTTAAAAGTCTGTTAAAAGAAAAAATGTAATTAAATATATAAGAGAACTTAAACTATTATCGAAAAATAGGTGAATTCACAATTTTTAGTTAAGTTTAATGATTATAAAGAATTTTAATGATATTAAAGAAATTAAAAATATTTTAAGAAATTTTAAGGGATCTTTAGCATTTTAAAAGCTCACTAAAATTTTTTCAAGATATTCGAGAGATTTTTAGAGATTTTATTTTATTGTCAAGCGATTTCAAGACATTTTATTTGATTTTATGAATTTCAAGAAATTTCAAGATATTCTAAAATGTGTCAAGTGATTTTAAGAGAATTCAACAAATTCAAAAAAATCTGAATTTTCAAGGGATTTCTATAAGGGTTTAAAAAAATCTCTTGAATTTATTGAAATTTAATAAAATCCTGTAAAAAATTTTTAAATTCTTTAAAATCTGTTAAATTTATAAAATCTTTTAAAAACTCTTTAATTCTTTGAAATCTCTTGAAATTTTTAAAAATCTTTTCATATCATTTGGAACTTTTTTAAATCACTTTAAATATCTTTAAATTTCTAGAAATCATGAAATTCCTTAAAATCACTTGAATTTCTCTTGATATCTTTTGAAATTACTTAAAATCTTTGGGAATCTCTTGAAATTCTTTAAAATGCTTTTAAAAGTTTTCGGATTCATTTAAAATTCTTTTGCACCATTCAAAATCTCCTGAAATTATTTTTAAATACTTAAACTTTTTTGAGGTCTCTTAGAATTCTTTTAAATTCCTTAAAATATTTCGAATTCTACCTCAAAACCTTTTTGAAATCTTTTGATACCTCTTTAAATTCGTAGAAATCATTAGAGTTTTTTTGAAATCCCTAGAAATCTCTTGAAATCTTTTAAAACTTATTGTGATACCTATTTTTTTAATTTTTGAATTTCCTTGAAATTCTTGAAAATCATTGTAATAAATATCCTAAAATTTCTTCACATTTCTTGAAATTTCTAGAACATTTTTTAAAATTCTTTAAGATGTCTTGATATCTTTAAAATCTTGAAAAATCTTTTAAAAATCGCTAAACTGTTTATTTTCGCTTATCAAGTTTATTTTCTTGTAGATACATCGGAAGTGTTTATGCTCCAGCCTTTCACAAGTAAAGATTTTGCAATTAGAAGTCTGCCGGACAGAGTTTCTGATTTACAGCATTTATTGTACCTGTACCCAGATGTGCCCAAAGATCAAGCATTTTCGAAATATTATACACCATTTACTGGTAAGTATAAATAGAAGAGCTTATATTTTAATTGTTCAATTTTAGGGCCAGGAAGTAAAATAAAATTGGGAATTAACCGAGAATTCAAATTCAAAACCGGGAATCAAATTTAATATTTTTGAAAATGTGATTCGTTTTATTAATTGTGATAAAAAGACACATGTGAATGTTTACTGTTTAAAATCTTATAAATGGATGATGCAATTCAAAATTCGCGTGAAAAAAAAGTTTTCTAAAACAAAGGGTCTTGATTTGACACTTAGTTGGAAAAATGTTACAGTATCTTTCTTTTTCGCTCAAAGTTCGTAAGTTAAATCAAATAAATTACCAAAATATTATATATTGGAAAAATATAAAAAAATTTCCAATCGTTAATTGGACATTAATTTAATAAAGAAGCTTTATAAAATCTATCCTAGAAAGTAGTATAAGAATTTTTCCTGACCCGAGAATTGTAGTTCGATAACAAAATTCTACTTTTTACACGCTGAGACAATTTATTTATTATTTATTTATTTATTTATTTATTTATTTATTTATTTATTTATTAAGGCGCATTTAACAATGAGAATACATTTATAATTTATCCTTGCATGAATAAAACATGTCTTGCAGAAAATCAATCAGTATCAAACGGATACGTCCGACCTCTCTTGGTAACACACGTGCCAGGATGGGGTGGACCTTCAGTTGGTGGATCAACACCAACACATTCTTCGATTATGGGAGTGGTCAGTTCAAGCCATGGACCTGGTGGAAGTTATCCCAATACTCCATCCACCATGTTTCAAGCTCACAGTCCAGATCCATCTGTAACACGAGATACTCCATCCGTGGCTTCCAGGTCAGTTTCCTGGATGTAACGAATCATTCGATAATATTTATATTTTCCATAACTGCCTTTGATTTGTCAGGCATAGTATGAAGATGCGCACAAAGCAAAATCTCCTATATTATTGTTACTTTTTCTTAACGGCGTTTGATCCTAGCCTTAAGGGAATTTGATACTTAATTTTCTATAAGATCAAATTCGTTAAACCAATTATACATTCATAACAATAAATATTTTTACCTTTATTGACTCTTATTTGCTAAAAATATTTATTATTATGAATGTATAATTGGTTTAACTAATTTTCTCTTATGGTAAAGTATCACATGCCCTTAAAATTAATTTTTCTTCCTTTCACAACAAATATTATATTTAGATATTTTTTAGCTCTGTAGCGTTATTCGATTTTTTCAATAGAAATGTGCATACAAAGCGAAAACAAAAATGTATAATTTTAATACTGTGCAAAATGGAAGAATTTAATTTTGAGATTCGATTTTGAATTCTTCGTTTTGTACAAAAAGTACTAAAATTAAATATACTTTCTCTCTGTACGCATATTTCTAATGAAACAGTGATTAGTGCTACAGAGCTAAAAAATATTTATTTCTAATATTTGGTGAGTAAGTTGAGGAACTCGAATTTTGGGGATAGAATTTCGATCCAACATCCTTAATGCATCAATTTTATACTCGCGTTTGGAATTCTCTATTTATAATAATTAAGGGACCAATGTTTTAGTTTATTGTTCGATCGAAAAGTGTTGATCAATTTTAATATTATATAAATATTATAAATTATTATGGTTCATCCACAAATTACATAAACAAATTTTTCCTTATTTTTTTTTTGTCCCTATTATTACATAACTATGTTACATAATTTTCTCGACTATTTCCATATTACTCACTGTTTGACTTAGAGGACGATGGAAAAATTTCGAAAAACAAAATCCCCGAAACTAGAAAATTTTCGAATTCATAAAATGCCCAAATATAAACTATTAAAAAAATTATTCGGATATTTTTTTTTATAATTTCAATAAGTTTATTTCGGAAGTTTTCTATTTATGGAATCTTAAATTTCCGTAATATTATACATTTTCTAATTTGAGAATTTTCTTATGTTGGGGATTTTTTATTTTGGCAATTTTTTTTGAAATTTTATTTTTTCGAGACTTTTTAGTTTTCTCTCATTTAGTACAAAGATATCCGTAAAAAATCTACTACCTTCTCTGAAGATTTTTAAATCTGTAATAGCTATTGAAATTCCTTTAAAAATTTTTAAATCGTCGCATATCCGTGGAAATCTTTGAAATCTTCTAAAAACCCTCGAAATCCTTTGAAATTTTTATGAAATCGTTAAAAATTTTAAACTCCTGAAATCCCTAAAATCCTTCGAAACATTTTGAAATCTTTTATTGTAATAATTTTTAAAGAGAATTATGTAACAGATTGTAACATGTTTTCTCTCTCTCCCCCCGCCCCACCCCGAATCTATTAAGTGATTTATGGAAGGATAAAAATAATGAAAGATGGGAAGAATCTCACTATTGTTAACAGTTAACTATTTATGTTTTATTTTTATTTTTGTGTAAAAGAAAATTATTGATAGTATTGTTATTGTGATTCAGAGTTCGATTAAAGAAAGCATATAAATATTAAATATCTTTATGAAATTTATAATAATAATAATAATAATAATAATAATAATAATTCATAATAATCATTAATTATGAAATTATACAAAGTATTTTTAGTGGAAATTTTTGGGTGCCTCTTTAGCAATGGAAGAAAAGTGATTTGTTATTTGATATATTTTGCATATATTGAGAATTCTAAAATTTAATGAAACAGCCTTAATTTTCATGCAATTGATGTTAGACGTTTAAAAATTTATTATTAATGTTGAAAAAAATCTTTATGAATAAAATATGCAGGCGCATCTTCATAGCTATATCTATTCAAATACTGTATCAGTATTCTATTTTTCATTTTTTATAAATGTGAGCATTCTTCGTACTACTATTAATAAGCGATGCGACATGGTCGCCATTTTTGTAAGCTTTTTTATAAAACATTTACAGTGTTTAACACGTTTTGTAGATCAACTTTACACTTAATTTTTCTTATACATCAACTCTCAGTAGAGATTTTTTAGTGCAGCCTAGTGTTGGATTAGTAATTTTGTAATTTTTAATCAATTACATTTCTACAAATAGATTAAGGCCATGTAAGATTTACCAGATTCTTACTTTACCGAAATTTTTTTCTCTGCAACGCTACGTCTATATTTATTGAGATATCAAATTAATAATTTTTAAAATTAAAGAAAATATGCTAAGGTATGTTTATCTGATCTTAAATTTTTGTAAAAATAAAAAAATAATTTTTCAACAAAATTTTTTTACAAATGTCAATATTTAAGACCAGATAAACGTACCTAAATGCTTTAGCTTTACAGAGAAAAAAATGTCGGTAAGGTAGGGATCGGGTAAGTCTTACATGGCCTTAATAAGCCGAATAGTATTTTGGTTTCTTGAAAAAACTTGGAAATATTTTTTACATTAAGTATTGCATAATATTTGAAGAAATGGAAAATTCCAAATTAACTCTTAGGTGGAAATTTTCGAAATCACTTCCCCAGAATTGATAATAAATTGACTGTGATAATTTATAATAATTTAGTCAAAAATTTCGATCTTGCCTTTTTCTGATAAATATTTTTTCAAGTCTCCATCCAACACACGGTTGTGCATTTATACTTGCTAGAGAAATAAGTATTTTATAAGTTTTTTAGAAAACCTCGATGTATTTTTGAAGGTATGAAAAACCATGTCTCAATTCTGGTTTGAGGTTTGAATCAATATTCTATAATGTTAAATTTTTTTTTAATTATTAAAGAGAATCGGCTTATCCATGGCTTTGAAAAAACCTTGGAAGGTTCGTGAAAATGCTAATTATTTGACATGTCTCTTGTATTATTTTTTTGAAAGATGAGCAGTTTGTGTAATGCAAGGAATAAGTAAATATGGTTGCTAAATTTTTTCCATGTGGGAAAAATGTAGATTAGGTTTTTCAATTTTTTTTCAGTATATTATTAACTTTCTGGTATTAATTATTAGTAAGATTAAAGATTTAAATTAAAAGGATCAATAATTAAACTTGAATCCTTTTACTTGTAATTTATTATAATTTGAATAATCATAATATCAATTCAAATGTGCAGCTGTCCTAAATACATGTTTTTAAATTTTCTGAAAATTGTGGCCAATTGTGCAAAAATTATGCAAAAATTATTTTATTTATCAAAACAAAACTAAATAAAGTTTAACTTTAATGGTTCAGACAAAAATTTTCTCAAACTCAAGAAATTATTTAATATTTCCAAATTCCACGAAGTTCTTTAAAAATATTCAAAAACTTTTTATATTCTTTAAATTACTTTGAAGAAACTTTCGAAATCTTAAATTTTGAAATTCCGTGTAAACTCAAGATTTGATTAATCAATCCTTGGATATTTTTGATTTAAACATTCCATCTCAAAAAAAAGTTTTACACAGCATAAAATTTAAATTTATAAGTTAAGTTTATAAACTTAAAGTTTATTTGATTTTCATTTAATGTTTTAATAATGCACCCCTCTTTTCCCGCTGGTTGAAGAAAATTTAAAAACATGTATAATATTATAAAATACGTATAATATTTTGTTCAGTGCGAACTTAAATTAAAATGACCTATGAAATTTTTTGATGACAAAGTCAGATTTTCCCTCTAAAATGATGAAGAAAATAACAAATGAAGGGTGTCGCGACATAATCGTATAAGTGAAATTTTTTTCAAACTGCAAATTTTGACAAAAGAAAATTTGAACTTTGAACTTGTTTCAACAATTTTTGTTTAAATAAATTGTTTACAAATGTGAGATACACAAAAAATAATAGCGCCATTCGATTCTGCGGAAAAAATTACATAAAGAGCATTCATTGGACAATTTTTTGTCCCATTAAATTGTTGGTTACACATAAATAAACAATTATTGTTTATTTATACTACCTCGACCATTGGGTACATATAAATTTTGCGAAAAGCATAAACTTTATATAATTTTCTCCGAAGAATCGAATGGCCCTATTATTTTTTGCGTATATCGCATTATTAAACAATTAAAAAATGGTTTTTTTTTTTCTTGAAAAGTCTTCTTTTAGTTTTTATGTTATTATAAATAAAGCTTTAAACAAAACAAAAAGAAATGTCAATGGACTTATACGTGAATGCTGTCGATATTTGAAGCTGTGTATCTCGAAAAGTATTAACTTTTTCAGAATTTTATTTATTGAGATCGGCAGAGCTCAATCAAATCTTGAATGTACTTTCTCATTATTATTTATTTATTTTTTTTTATTTTAAGAGTTCAATTTTTTGTTCCTATGGACATTCTTGCTTTTGCCGCGACACCCATCAAAATGTTAAAATGATATTAAGGCCATCTAAGACTTATCCGATCCCTACCTTACCGGTATTTTTGTCTCTGCAACGTTACACCTACATTTATCGAGATATAAAATTGAAAATTCCTAAAATTGAAGCTAAAGCATTAAGGTACGTTATTTGGTCATAAATATTGATTTTTACAAAAAAAAATTTTTTTTAACAAAATTTTTGTAATTTTTACGAAAATGTAAGACCAGATAAACATACTATAGCATATTTTCTTTAATTTTAGAAATTTTCAATTTGATATCTCAATAAATGTAGACAGCGTTTTAGAGAAAAAAATATCGGTAAGTTAGGGATCGGGCAAGTCTTACATGGCCTTAATTAGGAGATACCATAATAAAATATAAAGGCAAAGGCCTGGAGCAAGCCGGTACAACTGTAGTTAAAAGGAAATAAAATTCGAACCAAGTGGAAAGTCGTGAATGAACGCAACTCCAATCACTACTCGTTATAAATAACCTGGCAATCGAGTAGAGATGTGTTTTCTAAAACTGCAATGAGGTGGAATGCGCTCACTGTTAAAAAAATTAGTATAAAATTTAACAATGTTTATGTAAATGACTTTATACAGACTTTAATGAAATTTCATAAACATTTTATATGAAAAACTACGTTTGTATATTAAAGTTAGTAAATGTAAACTAAAACACTGTCTGGTATTAAGGCCATGCTAGACTTACCTGATCTCTACATTACCGACATTTTTTTCTTTACCATGGTACTTCTACATTTATTGAGATATCAAATTGAAAATTTCTATAATTGAAGCTAAAGTCTTAAGGTACGTTTATCTGGTTCTAAATATTGACATTTATAAAAAAAAATTAAAATAATTTAAGACCAGATAAACATATCTTAGTATATTTTCTTTACATTTAGAAATTATTAATTTGATATTTCAATAAATGTACAAGTAATGTTGCAAAGAAAGAAATGTCGGTAAGTTAGGGATTGGGTAAGTCTTGCATGGCCTTAAGGGTGTTGGAGCCAAGTTCTAATCTAAAATTTCGATTTCTTCATTTTACTTAACAAATATTAAAATTGGAATTATTTCCCTGTAAAAATATCTAATTCAAATGTTTTTTAAATAAAGCTAAAATATTGAATTTTAAAGATAGATTTTGAATTCTTTGTTTTATGGAAAAAGTATCGAAACTAAATATTTTTTTCTCTCTGTACGCAGTCTTATATTTGAAAAATGATTAGCACTACAGAGCGAAAAAATATTTATCTATAATTTTCGTTGAGTAAAATGGAGAATTGAATTCTGAGCTTAACACTTGGATCCAATGTCTTTAATTTTAATACACATACGTATAGACTTTGATTTAGAAACTTTAATACTTTAGGATTTAGTGTGATATGAAGTCATTTGCATATACGTGTACATTATATTAGATTTTATACAGATTTTTCTAAAAGCGCTTTTTAAGGGCAGTATTATTATCTGATCCCTACCTTATCGACATTTTTTTCTCTGCAACGTTACTCCTAATTTATTCAGATAACAAATTGAAAATTTTCTAAAGTATTATTTTACCTTTATCTGGTCCTAAATATTTACATTTATAAAAAACATTGAAACATTTTGTTTATTCTTACAAAAATTTAAGGGCATATGATACTTTATCATAAGAGCAAATTAGTTAAACCAATTATACATTCATAATAATAAATATTCTTAGCTAATAAAAGTCAAATAAACTTTCGTCTCATGTAGCCGTAGGTTTATTTAATAATAAGGATTTTAATTTAATTTATAATATGGACACTTATTTGCTAAATAAAAATATCTACTATTATGAATGTATAATTGGTTTAACTAATTTGCTCTTATTGTAAAGTATCACATATCATTAAGGCCATGTAAGGCTTACCCGATCCCTACCTTACCGACATTTTTTTCTCTGCAACGCTACGTCTACATTTATTGAGATATCAAATTGAAAGTTTCTAAAATTGCTGCTAAAGCATTAAGATACGTTTATCTGATCATAAATATTGACATTTATAAATACATTTTTTTTTCAAACATTTTTTTATTTTTACAAAAATTTAAGAGCAGATAAACATAGCTTAGCACAGTTTCTTTAATTTTGGAAATTTTCAATTTGATATCTCAATAAATGTAGACGTATCGTTGCAGAGTAAAAATGTCGGTAATGTAGGGATCGGGTAAGTCTTACATTGCCTTAAGACCAGATAAATATACTTCACCATATTTTCTGAAATTTTCGAAATTTTCAATTTGATATCTCAATAAATTTAGAAGTAACGTTGCAGAGAAGAAAATGTCGATAAGGTAGGAATCTAATAAGTAATAAATGTCCTTAAGATAAACGAAATACATATAAGCGAAAGCGATTCTCTCTGTGAAGCTAGAATCTCTTTCGTAGCGCTGGCACATTCTGCCGTGTTGTACCGGCTTTTCCTACTTTTCCTTCTTTAACACATACTGATGAAATGAAAAAGCATGTCAATGTGAAATGTTGTTTGAGAGTTGCCAGTGATTGGGGTTGTGTTTTGTTCTGTGATAGTTACGGTCCGGGTCTTGGCCAGGCGGGGACTGGTCGATCGTCCAGTGACATGGAATACGTCGATATGATGAGCCAAGCAAACGATTTGTCCTCCATCGATGAAAACCTCAGTATGGAACAGATGAACTTTACCTTCCCTGATTTCATCCAGAACTTTGGCGTCAGACCGCAATAGGTACGTTTTTCAGCGATCTTTGCAAGCAACTTTCAAGTTTCCAAATCTCGATTTAAGAAAATTTATAACAACAGATGAAATACTTACTCATATGAGTAGTATAGAAAAGCCGGCATAACTCCTTTTTTACCATCCGTCGGTAAGTTGGCTACCTATGTCGACAACGCTGTTATCCTCTGTTGATATTAAATTTTCGGTAAGACAGGGATTTTATAATTGTTCAACGCTGGGTTGGTATGGGTGAAATCTATATTACCAACTGAATATAAAACGCTCCGACGAAGGGTAACACTTGCACAGGGTAACATTATGGTTGTACCTACCGACTAGTCGATGAGGTAGATATAAGATCTACTTTACCAACCTTACCTGATCCTTGCTAAGTGATTCGTAGTCGGTACAGCAGATTGTCGATACGCTGTTACACCCAGGGCGGTAGTGTTACGGACATACGATAACTTACCGTCATGCAGTAACTTGCCGACATACGGTAACTTATCTACATACGATAACTTACCGATAATCTACTGTACTGACTTTGAACCATTTAGCATGGATCAGAACCTTTATTCCAATGGTAAAAATGGGTTCATATCGACTTTGCTCTACTACTAATGTTTATTTGTGTCCGGGGTACAGTTATTATGCGTGCAATATTATTCGGTCAAGAGTGAATATGTAATTTGCGGAAAATGATGACTTTGTGTTCATAAGATGATATGAAAACATGAGGAATAATTTTCAGGTCCTCATATGCTTCGTGCTTTTTCATTTAATTTGTTCCTAATTGCAGACATTTTTTTAGAACACTGACTGAGTATTTTCTTGTATTAGAGGTAAAGTTTAGTCACTATTTTTATTTCAATTTAAGGACATGTAAGACTTACCCGATCCCTACCTTACCGACATATTTTCTCTGCAACGCTACGTCTAAATTTATTGAGATATCAAATTGAAAATTTCTAAAATTAAAGAAGCTATGTAGACGTATCGTTGCAGAGAAAAAAATGTCGGTAAGGTAGGGACCAGGTAAGTCTTTCATGGTCTTAAGAATGTTTTTTTACTAAAAGAACGTAACACTATTTTATTTTTATTTTTATTTTATAATCTAATGCGCATTTATTCGAAATTATTTTCAAGTTTGTTGAAATTTGTCGAATCAGTCTTCTAGAAAATTGAGTGCAATATTAGGTAAAGAAAATGTAGCTGTTACTCATGATTGAATGCGAATAAGTTTCTTTACTGTACATATCCATTATAAATAAGAAACGCATCGAAGCTTATGTATCTCAGCTCTTTATCTTTGAATCAACGAATTTTCTCAATGTGATTAAGAATTGAAATTGCGTGTATGTAATATATCGTCGTATGGTGGGTTATGTTACTGGCGCTCTAATGTTGATCATGAATATTCTGTGTAATCTAGATATATATTCCTCTTGAGAACAAAAATGGTGTCGAGAAGGCATAATTCATACAAGAAACGAAGAACAACAAACAAGAAGAACATTATGCAGATTTTTTTTTTTGTGAATAAAATATTTTTGAAAACTTGAAAATGCACTAACGAACTAATTTTTTTCTGGTTTATTTTTAATATATTTTTCTGGTTACTAGTAAGATTTGTAAAAAGTTAAAAGTACAAAGTTTACTCTTTTCTATTCATTTTAACTAGAATCGCAATTTTGTAGTTATATTGTTGACGATATATTTGTAACACGTATCTATGTATATTAAAAGAATTTAGTGACCCACTACTCGGAATTGAGAGTAACATTCATTTGTTCAATTCTGGAACATGTTCCTGTTTTTTATATGTACGTTAAGGTGGCTCAAAAACACTTTTTTTCTACAGGGTCTCGATCCCCCACAATTCGTTTCTAAATCCGAAAAAAGAAATGTCATATTTTTTTTAAATTTTGATTTTAAGGCCGTGTGAGACTTACTCGATCCCTACCTTACCGACATTTTTTCTCTGCAAAGCTACGTGTACATTTATTGAGTTATCAAATTAAAAATTACTAAAATTAAAGAAAATATGCTAAGGTATGTTTATCTGGTCTTAAATGTTTTTTTTATAAATATCAATATTTAGGACCAGATAAACGTACCTTAATGCTTTATCTTCAATTATAGAAATTTTCAATTTGATATCTTAATAAATGTAGAAGTATCGTTGCAGAGAAAAAAATGTCGGTAAGATAGGGATCGAGTAAGTCTCATACGGCCTTAAAATCAAAATTAAAAAAAAATATGACATTTCTTTTTTCAGATTTAGAAACGAATTGGGAGGATCGAGACTGTGTAGCATCAAAAAAATGTTTGCCATGCATTTTTGAGCCACTCTAACGTACGTGATAGGATCGTATTAAGTATATTACAAAGGAATTATATTTTGCGATAAAAACTTTTTTCGTAAGCTGAGAATCTTGAATATGGAAAAATAACGAAAAAATCTTAATAGAAGATAAAAATTAACGAAAAATACAAATTTGCAAAAATTCAAATAATTGAATGAAAATAAAGTGATCAAAAATGTGTATTAAGACCATGTAAGACTTAACCGATCCCTACCTTACCGACATTTTTTTCTCTGCAACGATACTTCAACATTTATTGAGATATCAAATTGAAAATTTCTATAATTTAAGCTAAAGCATTGAGGTAAGTTTACCAGGTTCTAAATATTGACATTTATAAAAAAAATTAATTTTTTTATTTTTACAAAAATTTAAGACACGATAAACTTAGCATATTTTCTTTAATTTTAGAAATATCCAATTTGATATCAATAAATGTAGATGTGACGTTGCAGAGAAAAAATGTTGGTAAGGTAGGGATGGGGTAAGTCTTACATGGCCTTAAATACTCTTGTTTAAATTAGAAAGGTAATTCTTAAAAATCTCTAGAAATTCCAGAAATATCACAAAAATTTTGAAGAAATATATGGAAAAAAAATTTCTTTTTAATTTTTAGGAATTTCAAATTTTTCGAGAATTTCAATCTTCGGAAATTTGAAAATTCGACTGTTCTATATTTTCGGGAATCTTTTAGTTTCGTTGATAAACATTTTCGTTAATTTTATTTTTATTCGTGAATTAGTATTTTCGATGATAATTTTCTCCCTATTTTAGCTTTTCAGAAAAAAATGTGGTCTCTATACATATTTTGTGATTTAATAACACGTGCCTTATGCATTTAATGATACCGGGAGTCATCGACTCAGTGATGGCATTACGATTTTCGCATTGTACTCATGATGTTTATGAATGTGCAATCGATTATTACCCCTATATATAATACTTGAAATTATGTTAAAATTCTATGCGTAGAAATAAGGAAAGAGCTCTCAAAATGTTGCGACGGCAATGTAAGTTTAACTCAGGTCTTTCCTAAAGGAAAGAAAAGTAAAAACGAATGTTAACACATTGTTTAGATTTAGGACAATTTAGTTGATAGTAGACTGTTTTTATGTCAAAAGTTAAGTGATTATTCTAGCCTGGTTAGTGTTTTACATTAAGGCCATGTAAGATTTACCAGATCCCTACCTTACCGACATTTTTTCATCTGTAACGCTACGTCTACATTTATTGAAATAGCAAGTTGAAAATTTCTCAAATTAAAGAAAATATGCTTCAATTTTAGAAATTTTCAATTTGATATCTCAATAAATGTAGAAGTATCGTTGCAGAAAAAAAATGTCAGTAAAGTAGGAATCGTGTAAGTCTTACATAGCCTTAAACAACTAAAAATGTATCGATTATTGGGTCTATGTTATCTTAAACTTCACTGAGCCTTCGCTAATTTTCAAGGATCGTCCAAAGAAAAAAAAGAAGTTATGTCATCTAATTGCAATGAATTAATTCTTTATATGTTAATAAACTTCAGGAGGTTTTAATCAGGGATTAGCACCAATGGTATTGCGACTATTTCTTATCATTACTTAAAACGTCATTTGTGAGCTGCGCTATCTGCTGATATGCACGTTGATAGTGTTTGTATCAAGCTTTTTTGTCAAAGATTAGAGTTTATTTTATTATCAAAAATATTTTACCGCGTGCGTGTTAAATTAATACAGCTATTATCTACGCTAATGGCTATAAATGTATACTGCGTATGAGTGGTGCTTGTGTATATACATCTGCACTGGTAATAAATATCTATATTTTAAGTTTAATAGAAAGGTTTTTTTTTTGTCTCCAGCTACCCCCTTATTCTAGAATTCACAAAAAATTAATTTAAAAATTAATTTAGCATTTTTTAAATTTCTGTAATGTATTACAAATTAATTAAATTTTAATTAAATAATTACAAAAGATGTATAAACTTACTCTTACCTTTATATTAATCTGGTATTAACTGATTCCAGGATGGCTACAAGTCTGGAAAGTCGGCGAAAAAAAATTCGACAGAGAAGTCAGGGAAATATCAGGAAAATGCGATCAATAATTTTAAAAAATTTTAAGAGGTTTCTAGGGATTGAAAGAGATTTGTGTAATAGTTAAAAGATTTAGTGAAATTTTAAAGGATTAAAAAGTTTTTCATGGAAATTCCATGAAAAGCTTTCAAATCCTTTAAAATTCTTCCATGATGGAATTATAAAGGATTTTGAGAAACTTAGAAGAGTTTTAAGCAATTTTAAGAGATTATAAATATTTTCGTGGAATTTTAAAGGATTTTAAGAGGCTTCTAAAAATTTCAACAAATTTTGATTTTTTTAAGTGTTTTTAAGGGGTGTTTGTGCTGATGAGAAAAAGTGTTATGAAGACGGTCGGTCGTGAGCCGATCAGCACAAACTATACCATTTTTTGTCCAAATGGAATCTTGGTCAATCGAGATTTTGTTCGATTGTATTTATTATCCTTCTGGAGCTTCTGGACTAAAGAAGCTCGATTGGCGAAAAAAATAAGAGAAGACATTGTAAAAGAAGACCTTTTTTATGGTGCAGGCATAGCTGATTAGAATCGAATTCAATAAATTGCTGTAAGTAGAGAAAAAATCCAATATTCCGTCACCTTCAATCGCATTTTTCTCGAAAAGTTATTTTTCAGATTTTTCGAATTCGCAGACACGATTATTCAGTGAGTTTTCAACCTAAAAAAATTTTTTAAAAACCATTTTAAAGGGAATTAAATTCTCCTGTCTGTAAACCTCTCGGATTTTATTTAACAAATTTATTTATCCACTTATTTGCAAAAATAAAAAAAAGATTACTCAAAAATTTTTTCAAATCTCCGCCATTTTGTTAAAAATTTTTATTATATGCGAAATTGAGGTTCACAGGCTAGGTATTAGTGTTATAAAGCTAAAAAAATTTGGGTCCCATTTTTCAGACAAACCTAGCAAGCATGAGAGTGTCCGCCAATTCATGCCAAAAAAAGAAACATCACAACTTCAACAGGACACCAGCAGAGTATTTATGACAATTATTTCATAAATAATTTTTTTTTTTACTTATTGAAATTGTTAATAAAATGCTCTCAAAATTTCAATAAAAAATATCTTATAGTTTTTTCCAAAAAAATTCATAAAGTTCACATTCATTTTTCGCCGTTAATATGAGGATACCTCCTTAAGGGATTTGATTGAAATTTTAAAGAATCTCACAAGATTTTTAAGATTTATGAATGATTTTTTAGAATTTTATGCAATTTCAAGAGCTTTTCAAGAATTTTAAGAGATCTTTACCTATTTTAAGAGATTTAAAAGTTTTTCATTGAAGTGTAAAGAATTTTAAGAAGCTCGTAGAAATTTAAAGAAATTTTGACATTTCTAAAATGATTTTAAGGAATTTAAATATTCCTCGTGGAATTTAAAAAAAAAATTTTAATTATGTTTGATTTTTCAAGGATTTTGTGAGCTTTTGTATCTTAAAATTTTTATTTAGAGATTTTAATATATTTTAGGGAATTTAAAAGTTCCTTATTGAATTTTAAAGGATTTCACGGGATTTTTATGATTCGTAAAAGCTTTTGCGCAATTGTAAAGGATTTCATGGAATTTTAATAGATTTTAAAGAATTTATAACATTTTATGGGATTTTAAAAGATTTCAGCGAATTTTGAGGTATTTCAATATGTTTGCAATAATTTTAAGAGAATTTGGTGCATTTTAAGAGACTTCCTGCAATTTTAAGAGATTTTTCAGAAATTTTAGGGAATTCAAAGAATTTTAAGGAATTCTAAGGGATTTTAAAAAGCTTGTAAAAATGTATAGAAATCTTGACATTTTTTAAAAGCTTTTAAGAAATCTTTCTATATTTCTCGTGGAATTAAAAACAATTTTCAAAAACTATTTTTGATTTTTTAAGGATTTAGTTTTTTTTTCAAGAATTTTTATTTATAGATTTTAACGTATTTTAGGGAATTTCAAAGTTGCTTATTGAATTTTAAAGGATTTTACGAGATTTTTATGATTCGTAAAAGATTTTGTGAAATCGCAAATGATTTCATGGAATTTTACTAGATTTAAAATAATTTACACGTTCTTAAATATTATACGTAGTGAAATTTTAAGGAATTTTAAGATGTTTGTAGGAACTTAAAAAATTTTCAGCGAATTTAAAGGGATTTCAATAATTTTGCAATAATTTTAAGAGATATTAAAGTTCCTCGTGTAATTTTTAAATATTTCAAGAGATTTTGAAAAAATTTTGTGGAATTTTGAAAGATTCTTGGAAATTATATAGATTTTGAAAAATTTTAGAACATGTAGAGAATATTTAAAACTTTTCAGGAAATATTAACAAAAAAAAAATTATTTCAAGGTTTTATTTTGATATATATTCTTATATATAGACTTTTACTTAAATTATATTTATTTGTTACATAGACACACATGATCATTGCACACATATACATATATATAGTCCATTCCATACAAAACCAATCAAAAATTTATTTCTCGCGAAATATTTTTTTTTGTGTTTCTTGGTCGAAAATATTGTAAATGTATATTTTTATTTCGACATGATATTTAAAATTTTGGAATTGTGAATTTACAAACTTTTCACGCTCGAAAAATCTACCTCTAAATATTTGCGTATACGAAAAAAAGAATTCTATTAAAAAAATAAGTGGCTGCAGTAAAATTTAGGATTTTCTCTCAGCTTTTCAATAAGCAGTACAAGAAATTCATTACAAGAAAAATATGGCCTATTTCTATAAACAAATAATTTTTTTTTTAACTTCAGAACTTTTAAAAAAAATTTTTTTTATTGAAAAATGTACTTTGGACACTTTAAGGGCATGTGTTACTTACCATATGAGCAAGTTTTTAAACCCGGTTTTTTTTCTACAATTTTTACATTTTCAAAAAAATGTTAGTCAAAATCCGTCCGTGTTCACGTTCTTGACGGATGTTGACTATAATTTTTTTGAAAACGTAAAAATTTTAGAAAAAAAACCGGGTTTAAAAACTTGCTCATAAGGTAAGTAACACATGCCCTTAATCACTACTCCCAAAATTTGGGAATGGACCGTTGAAAATTGTGTATCTAATAAATTTTTGAAACGTTGTTACATACAATACGTGTACAATACGTTACATACGTGTACAATATTTTCGTGTACATATATTTCAAAGAAATCATTTTTTTTTAGTTTTACGATTATTTATATTCTAAATTGTAATCCTAATTGCAATAGTGTAATACGTGAAGTAGTAATACTTTAATTCTCGATTTGAATTCATTTTCAATAAAATTATTTGCAAAAGAGCTTTGATAGCTACGGTATATAAAATCATACAAATTTACTTTTTACTCTTTGAAAACAAAAGTAATCAATAAATCCTTCTGATAACAACTTCTTTTTAATGTGTTACACGGAATTGTCATCTTTTCATTGATTTTTATTATGAAATATGAAAGTTCTTATCAGGTACGGCATATGTAGTACTAATAAAAATATCTACATATTCTGTAACATTTTTGCACTTTGCAAATAAAAGTTCTCAATTTTTTGTTATGGCATTTCGCTTTCATAGTAGTGTGGATTTTTTTCCAGATATTGTAAAAAGATAAGGCTTAAAAAATGATCAGAGCTTGATGAAAATTATGAGATCGAGATTCAGTTACCGTAGTCATCAAAAACATTTAGGGAGAGACACGTGTATAATTACATTTTCATGACACGTAATTACATTTTAATGACAGAAAGTACAAATACCTAAATAAATCAACCGGAGGTTCTCTCCCCCCTATCCCTCTTATCCTATCGTATCCTATTCTATCGTATTCTGTCGTATTTTATCCTATCCTACTATATCCTATCGGATCCTATCCTATCGTGTCCTATCCTACTGTATTCTATTGCATCCTATTTTATTGTATTTTATGCCATCGTATCCTTTAGTATCCTATCATATCCTGTCGTATATTATCCTATTGTATCCTATCCTATTCTATTTATTCTATCCTATCGTATTCTATTCTATTGTATTCTACCCCATCGTATCCTATCAAGTTAGGATAAGATACAATATAATAGGATACCATAGGAGAAGATAGAATAAGATACGATAGGATAGGATACGATAGGAGAAAGGGTACTAGCAAACTAGTGCAAATTCGCACTATTGTTTCGAAAATCAAATGCGTTACAGTGGTCATGAAAAGCTTTATACTTCACACGTCGCAAAACAGGCAATTATTGTCTCGTGTAAATAGCTATTTCCTCGAGTAATAAATCATACAAATCGAAATATATTTCATGAATTTTATAGTTTTTGAGACAAACTTTGAAACTATCAATCATAAGTTCAAAGATAATTCACAATATATGTATAACAATATTACAATATCTTTTGTTACGTCAATGTAATTATTGGAAGGAAAAAGAATATCGCGCATCCCAGTGGGAAAAAAGTCATTGTCATCCTGAAGACGTCCTAAAGACATCCTTAGGATATTCATGTTAGTCCAATTGATGTCCTAAAGACATCTCACGTCCAAAAGACGTCTTCAAGGCATGAGACTTCTTTTGGACATCAATTGGACTGACATGGACGTCCTCAGGATGTCAATGTCTTCTTGTCCACTGAGGTATCTTAAAACCAATACCAAATGCATCACTAACTCATCTGATTCCGAATATCACGTTAGTCAGATTTGACGTTCCTGTTAAACTCACGGACTTGACTACTTTGTCTAATAATGAAGGCGACTACTTGTTCACAGACAAAGACGAAAACTGATAACGAGTAACCCAAGCCTAGGATACTTATCATCTGCCAATATAACGATGTTGATTCAGGCTCTCTTATAGAACATGATTCACTTTTGACTTTAGTTTCAACAGTGTAATCATTTTTCCTCAAAGCTTCGGTGATACCAGATTCTGTTAATCTTTGTACTAGCTTATCGAATCGTTTCACAAATGGCGATCCTGGTTCCATAGCAAAGATACTGACTGTGGACAGGACACTTTCCTTCACAACCTTTATAATCGGATTTCCGCAGTCATCTGTTTTATCTTTAATCAAAAACAGAATTCTATTTTCTCCCGATAGGCAAGCTACATCCCTTCTCCCACTCAGGCGTTTAATGCAGAACTCTTCTCCTGTCCCCTCAACTTGGGTTGACTTGTCCAGCAAGGTTCGCAAATCTCCTTCAGAATTCTCATAGAACTGTATAAATCTGAAATTGCCAATTATCAGAGGAAGATCTGATGCAACAACATCATGCAAAGTCGCCAAATTCAGCTGAGACTCTTTTTGAGATGCTATGTTGACAAATGCTGTATAAATTGTTGATGAATACAACAAACAGGCACAGAGCACAGATCCAAAAAAAATTCTTTCTGCTATCTTTACAGGCTCACGTGGTGCACACAATCCGAGTATAATCTCGTATATGTACAACAATTGCCAGTTGGATTTCTCAAACTTGAAAAGATGAGAAATAATCCAGATAATGATGATCAGACTCAGAACAGCAATCGTGCAAGATATATGCCATTCTACTGACAACACAGATTTCTCTTGCAGTATTGGTACCACTACAATCATTCGAAAAGCGAAGGCACCTCGACCAATTTCAAAAAGGTTTTCATCACGTGAACCCAGTCTGCCCCGTTGGGCAGCTATCATCTGTATTTCATTTTTTATTAAACTGTAAAACAAGCCAGTGGCATTTTCCTTGCTGTAACCCAGTGAACCCCAATTTTTTTCGTCATCTGGTGGGATCCATATAATCTTCGACTTCATGCTTCGCGTTATAATTTTAATAATCGCAGCTTCTGATCCTTGTACATCTTGCACATGTCCAGTGCTATTTTTTCGTGGAATTGTCACCGGTGGATAGTTGAAAACTCCTACTTTCATGTTGTAATCGTTCATGTTTACAGTCTTGTCCGGGAACCAGTTTATTTTATTTGAATACTTGACCTTTGTAATTCTGTTCGTGAATGGATTAAAGTGATAAATTGCGCCATACCTAAGTTGACTCTCGGTAAAGAAGTTTCTGGTATGTTCTGATTCGACGGATACTAATTTTAAAATAGTGGCATCCAAAATTCGTCGAGACCACATAAAACGAAGAAACTCCTGGTAAAAAACAGTTGTTTCCCTATCCAGGAAAACGAACAAACATCTTGGACGAATTTTCACTTCAGAGAGCTTGAACAAAAATTGCAAAGGACCATCCAGCCTAGACAGGGAAATCCGACTTTTTCTTGATAAGCAGATCGTGATGATGACATTTGATGATTTTGGGTCTTGAAACTCAGGAAGGTAACTCATCTCCCGAATTTTTTTTGTTGTGATTTCCTGAAAACTGAGTAATCTGATTGGGAAGGTTCTTGATATGTTGAGAATGATGTCTTCTGCGTCTGGGTGCGTATTCTTCTTGTCTAAATCGAAGAACAGCAGAACTTGGTACACCCGCGGGTTTTGGAAAACGTTTTCTATTAAAGTCTTCAGCCATTTCATGTTCTTTGCGTTAGTATATTCATAACCAAAAGACAGCGTAATGAACAGATAAAGAAAACACTTGATTGATCCTATTTCTTTGAAGTATTTCATGTTCGCATTCTCGTTTCCTGGGAGTGCAATTAATTGTCCAAATTTTCTGGGCTGGCGATTTATTAGTTGTTTGCTTTCTCATTCACTAAGAACCGTATATGAAGGAGAGGGTTAGAGGGGGAGGAAATAAAGAGAGAGGGTGGGAGGAGGAGGCGAGCAAAGAAAGAGTGATAGTGATGAGATGAGGAGGAAAAAAAGTCACCTTAAAATCACTTTGCAATCTCTCAAAATTTACTAAAATCTCTTAAAATCCTTTACGATATCTTATAATTTTTAAATCTTGTGAAATCTCTGGAAAATCCTTACATTCTTTGGAAATCCTTTTAAATTCCCTAGAATCACTTTAAAATTTCTTGAAATCTCCTTAAATTCCTCAAAATCACTTGACTTCAATCATCAAGTAATCGTATGAGCGGCCGAGAGCTTTTGTGTTTTCCCTTCCACGATCCATTCTACCGAAGGTGGTAGAAGTGGGGGTAACGAATTGACTCTTTGCACTTTTTCCCGTGCATAAATTGTCGCAATTAGCCCTATTTAAAATAGGGTTTTGACGAGGCCCTGGTTGACATTTCTATTTTCGATAAAAATATTTTCATATTATTGAGAATTTTTTTTATACAGTAATAATATCTCATTAATACCAATTTATTAATACACACTTGATTATTTATGCAAAAATAAGAGATAAAAAAAGGAAAAAAAAAGTAAACAAATATAAATATTTTAAAATATTTTTATTATAAAAATCTTATAAAACAAAATACATTGGAAAATTTAATAATTTGTATATTGTTGACAAACACGGAAAAATATATATATTTCTAGGAACTTTAAACAGGTTTTCATGAAAATTATTATTAAACTACATTTTATGATTATATATTATAATATATATAATATATTTTTAAGAAATAGAGATTTAAAGAGATTTTAAAAAATATTATGAGAGTTTTTAAAAATTGCAGTAAATTTAAAGAGATTTAACAAGTTTCAAAGAATACTAAAACATTCTTTATTAACAAATTAATTCAAAATTTTGAAACTTTTTTGAATGTTTTAAAATTCTTTAAAATCACTGGAAAATCTTTAGAAATCTTTTGGCATGTTTTAATAACTCTGAAATGTTTGAAAATTCTTTAATTTTTTCATTTTCTTTTAAAATCCTTTGATATTTTTTAACTTCATTAAAAATCCCTTACAATATTTACAAATATTATAATAATTACAATATTTACTCTTGAAATATCTCTAAATTTTTTTTTAACTTCTCGCAACAAAAATGTGAAGGAAACTTTATATAATAAAGATTTTTTGGTAAGTTTCAGATGAGAATATTTAATAATTTAGGAGTAGTTATGATTTTAGTTCGTTTAGCAATTAGCAAACTACCCGGCTCTTAATGAATAGGAATGACAGACAACGAATAAATCGCCGGCCCTACCAATTTTTAATTTCCGGGCTTTAAAACACTTATCACGCAAAAAATTAGAAAATTATAAAACTAATCATGAATGACATAAAGTTTTACCAGAAATTATTATAAAATATTAATTTGCTATACTTATAAATACAAAAATTTGCACACACAATCACTTAAACATACCGACACGATTAAAATAGTCTTTTAAAAATTTCAATCGTTCATATTCGATCTGTTCTTAAAAACTATAATTGACTAAGTGTCATGTTTCCGTGACAATGTTCAGTTTTATTCTGTTTAAATACTTTCTGTTGGCAGGTTGAGTTTTTTTCTGCTTCTAGAACATATATAAATAATAAATTTTTTTTCGAGCAGTACAAATCGATTTTGCCTTTAAGGGCAACTTCACGCTCTGAATAATTAATATTTTTAATATTTTTGCTAAAACTAGGCCATCTAAAAATCAAAACTGTAAAAAAAAACGGAGGTAAATGGTTTACTTGTAAGGAAAAATATTTATTATTGCGAACGTAAATTTGCGAAAACTTTAAAATTCTTCAAAATTCGGTAAAATCTCTTAAATATTGGAGATCCACAGGTGTCCCTCGCCGATTTGATTCTCCCTGATATATGTTGTAGTGCCGTGTAGTACTCGAAAAACTAAGCGACACGTATTTTTTTTATCTGCGGAAAAACACTTTAATGGGGTGAAACAGCCCATCAAAAATAGGGGTTCCAAGTGTCGATTGCATAGGTTTGTATATAAAAACCATTATATAAAAAAAAAATTGATTTCAATCAAACCTACTGGAAAAGTTTCCTCGTGATGAAAGATGAATAACATGGATGTAAGAATATATGGATGGAGCACAAAGTCCCAACTTAGGCAAGAGGGATGTGCCAGCTGAGTTATGCGAAGGGGGCATGGAGCGGCCATATTACCGTGGGAAGATTCTTGGCTTTCGATTGGATGATTTTTTGCTTGGCTTATGATAGGTAGATTTTAAAAGCCCGCACTCAAATCTCAGCCAATCGAAAGCCAAGAAACTTCCCACGGTAATATGGCCGCCTATACACAGGTTCCCCCCACCCTTACTTACTTGGTCACAGACCCCGCAGGCTTGGGCTCTATCCATATCAATCCATATATTCTTACATCCATAATGAATAACGTATTTTTCTCTCTCAAAAAAAAAAAAAAAAATAAAAATCATAAGGAGGTAAACCACCTCTACATATTGTTAAAGTTGTGCCAAAAATTGCGTCGCTTGCGCCTATTTTTATTTAACCCTTTAACGGCCAGTGGGACACATACGTGGGATGTATGTGTCCCACTGGCCGTTAAAGGGTTAAATTACTACAAAATGGAATGGAATGCAAACGAAAACTAATTTACTTAAGGTTCTATCGGCCTTAAGGAGCACATTCTCAGCAGAGCACTCGCGCTCGAATCTGTTTAACAATATTTTTCATGATTAAAACGAAAACTACTCATCCTGTTGACAAATGGCTCAAGGAGAACTTGTAGATCTTTTTAAGGCCAATAATTATGTTTCTTATCATTTTCTCTGTATCTCGCGTTATTTGGCTTAAAATTTGAATTCTCGATTTTGTAAGGAAATTCAAAAACTTATTATGTCTATCCTATAGAGTGTTCAAAAAGAAACATTTTTCATCTTTAGACTTTTTTTCATATCGTGCGTTGTTTGGCTTCTAAGTCAAGTTTTATTTCATTTTTTTGGATTTTCAAAATATTATACGTCTTTCAATTTTTTTTTATCCAAAAAAGTCATTAAGAAAAATTGTTCGTCTTTTTGAGTACTACAAATATCTGTCATTAGAATTTTTTAATTAAAAAAAAGTGGTTTCAAAAATTTTCAAAATGCCCCAACTTTTTGAATTTTTATCCAAAATGGCTGACCAAAGAACTTGACCTTTATTTTAGGATACTAAAAGAGTATACCAAAGGACAATCCAATCGGTCAATTCTTTCGAAAGTTATCGTGCTATCAAACTAAAATCTACAGACAGACAGACAGACACATTCGTAAAAACATGTTTTTCGGGTTCAGGGGGACCCAAAACGTGGACATTTGATGAAAACTGGGGGGGTCAAATTTTACACAAATCTAATATATTCTCTCTGATGAGAATGTTAAAACATTAGTGGGGTAACTACCCCTAAACAATTCTTACTCTGTATCTGTGGTAAAATATACACTTTCCATACACAAAAAATTGAAAAATTAGTTTTATAACGATGGAAATGAAATAGAGTACATTGAACATTAATTAAAAAATTGCACGGGGGTAAACCAACCCCTAATTATGTATAAGATTGCAAAATAAATTTAAAAGAACACGTGTTGCACAAAAAAAAGAGGATGAATCATCCTCTTTTTTTCATGTAGTTCATGTATTTTTAGGAAAAAGAAACAGCATTGAAGAGGGTAACTACCCCTAAACACTTTTTATTTTGTGTCTGTGATAATATATACTTTCTATACACAAAAAAATTTGGAAATTAATTTTATAATCAAGAATAATTTATAAATTACACGAGGGTAAACCACCCCCTAACTATGTATAAAATTGCAAAATAAATCTAAAATAAAGCAAAAACATTCGAGAAAAATACATGTTGGTCACAAAAAAGAGGATGAAGGTATTTATGTATTTTTAAGAAAAAAAAACAGCATTAAGAGGGGTAACTACCCCTAAACTATTTTTATACAAAAAATAATTCAAATCATGAAGAATTATACATATATTATAGAGAGAAATAATACACTCGGGTCAAATTTACATTCTTTCGAATTTTAGACAGTATATCGAAGATTTATGCTTCAAACTTGAATCAGTAATGATATTCGTCAAAAAAGTGTGAAAAATATAATGATTTCTTACACCACGAACATCGAATTACAGCGATATTCGTACAATCTTCTATGTTACAATGTGTTTGACAAGAATCACCGAAGTTAAGGGGTTCTTCTACTTTATACGGTAAAAAAAAGAATCTTTTTTCTTTTTTCTTTCGACCACCAGAAGGGTTGGAATCGTGTCAATACGGACGCACCCTTTTTTCCACTCCCGCAACTCCATCAGCCTGTAACTTGTTCAATTTTCAAATTTTTTTTACTTAATTTTTTTTCCGTATTGTTGGAATACTAATAAATGTCCAGTAAAAACGTGAATGGTAAAAATATTTTTAGTTTTTCTTTATCGAATTTCAAAAATCACCCAATATTTGTACCTCTAGACTAGAATAGCCCCTTAATTAATTATGCACCAAAAACTGATGCTTCATAATATTATTCCTGATATGTAAATTGATATCATAATTCATTGATATCGTAATTTATCAAACTACTATTTTTCTCCAATACATCTAAAGGTTGAATTTTTCCTGTTGGAATAATTAAAAAATTGACAATTTTATCGGAGGGTGTTGCTTCGTCTACTATACAATTGGGCAATGACCACTCCATGAATCAAGAAGTAAAACGCTATTTGGTCCTACATTTGGAAAATAAATTTCCTGCAACCAAATCTTTAAGTGATCTGCAAATAATAAAACGAATTATCATTACTTTCATGCAATTTTTTATACAAGTAGATAATGTAATGTTACCTGATGTAAGTTTTCACGATTTTGAAGCATACTCGGCCTAAATAATGCCTCTTCTATAATTGGTCTAAATTTTCCGCTCGGTTCTTTTAGAACTAGAATTAGAGTTGAAAGACGTTTTCCGTCAGCAGATAGTAATGGTTGAATAGTATAACTGTGGATCGTGGACGAAATAGACTAGACAACGCATTCCACCTTTTTTTCTCCTTCAACAGCCAAAGTTCTGCCGGAATGAATTTCCAAATTAGAATCACTTTGATCTGAATTATAAACATTCTGTATTCCATCAAAAATTCTTTACTCCAACAAAATTTACTTATAATAGTTAATAATGTATTGTAGGGGCAGTTACCCCCCTCAATATTTTTTTTTCTTAAAAATACATAAATACCCCCGTGTAATTTTTTAATTATTGTCGAATCCCGTGTGGAAAAATTTTCTGGCAGTCTGATGTCAGATCTGGCCCAGATCTGGTATTGTATAGACCGTCTAGTCTCGATCATCTAGTCTGGCCCAGATCTGGGACTGATCTGCCATCCATACAATAAAAATTTCTAAGTTTCAATCTGCAAAATTTTTTTCAACATTTTCGAAAAACTGTTAGGGTGTCTAAGATTATTTAAAACATGAAATTAACACTATTAAATTTTTTTTTTATAGTCTTGACCGAGGTCTTGACAATCTAGTGTGGTCCAGATCTGGGACTGTACTGCAATCCATACCATAAAAATTTCCAAGTATTAATCAGCCAGATTTTTTTCAATTTTCGAGAAATTTATAGGGTATCTAAATAACTTATACAAAATATTATACAAAACTAACACTATCAAAATAAATTTTTGTTTTTATTTACATCAATAATTTTAATGAATCTCATTAATAGAGGAAATTTAATATGTACTTTAAGAGTACTTAATATGAATTTTATATCAATAAATTCTACGGTTTTGGGTTTTGTAAAAGTCAACATTAAAAACATGAACAATTTTATATACGTATTTCGTTCATTATTAACGCAAAAGCTTTTTTTAATGAAATTATTTTGAGATAATTTAATATTTGTGTATGATTGAGTTGTTGAGTGTACCGTGGAAAAAATATGTTACCTTCAACTCGAAACTTAGGGTAATGGTTAGGGAGCTGGACTCGCGTCTCGTAGTTCATCCGTTCGATTTCCCCCGGTTGCGTGCGAAATTTTATTTGTTATATATGCGTTAAAATTTACAAATATCGATTATTTATAAGTATATCCATAATATGTCAACTAATAAACCATGTTCTTAATTAATAATTATTTTTTATAAGATTTACTTTTATTTTTCAGCGTCTAGTCAGCGACTGACTAGCGGCTGGCTAGACCGTCTAGTCACAAACTTTGCAAAAGTGTTACAGGTGTGGCCAGCCCCAGACTAGACCGTCTGATCTGCGCCAGATTAGAGTCCAGACGGTCTAGTATGGGTCTGGCCAACGCCAGAAGATTTTTCCACTAGGGATGTACTCTATTTCACTTCCATCGTTATATAAAAATAATTTCCCAATTTTTTCTTTGTGTATAGAAAATTTATATGATCACAAACACAACGTAAGATGTGTTTAGGGGTATTTACACGACTAATTTTTTTTTAATTTTTGGCGAAATACGTAAACTTTATTTTTGTTTCAATTATAAAATATATTTTTTTCCTGTGAATTAAACAATTTTTATCACAACTATGCAATCGACACTTGGAACCCCTATTTTTGAGAGGCTGTTTCATCCCCTTAAAGTGTTTTTCCGCAGATAAAAAAAATACGTGTCACTTAGATTTTCGAGTACTACAACATATATCAGGGAGAATCCAATCGCTGGGGGACACCTGGTGGACTTGAAGTTTAAATAATTCCGCGTTCATCCGTTTATAATTCTTGTCTTAAGTCAAAACTTAAAAAAACTAAGAGCAATCGAGCAAGATTCTTGTTTCCTAATTCTCGAACGTCATTTTTTTTCAACTTGTCACTAGTTTCATGCATTAACTATTATTATTTTTGGATAAAGTTCCGAAAACGCAATACCTCCGATTCTCCTGGGGCTCCGTATACTTATGTATTTTGACGCACTGATTACGAATATAATAGTATTAATACGAATATAAATAGTATAGTATAAATAGTATATAAAAATACGAATATAATAGTATTAATACGAATATAATAGTATAGTAATAATAGTATAATAGTCAGCTAATATGGAAAACTAAATAAAATGTCTTAAATAAACGTTATAGACCTCATCGAAATACATCTTTTTTATTTAGTATATTTTTTTCTGCGAGTGATAGTTTCAGCGAAAATCAAATATATTGATTTTGCAAAATCATTCAAACAAAAGGAAGGCACAGGGGTGCCTTCCCGCCACCACAACACCTGATAAAGAGGGTCGTGTGTGACCTAAGTTATTTCTGTGACCTGTCACAGGGGTGCATTTCCGCCCCCACAACACCTGGTAAAGGGGGTCATGTGTGACCTAATTTATTTCTCTGACCTGTCACAGGGATGCCTTCCCGCCCCCACAACACCAAAAGGGAATGGTAAAAGGAATGGCAAAGGGAATGGCAAAGGGGATAGCAAAGTGGAATGGAAAAGGGAACGGCAAAGGAAATGACAAAGGGAATGGCAAAGGGGATAGCAAAGTGGAATGGAAAAGGGAACGGCAAAGGGAATGGTAAAGGGAATGGCAAAGGGAATGGCACAGGGGATAGCAAAGTGGAATGGAAAAGGGAACAGCAAAGGGAATGGTAAAAGGAATGGCAAAGGGAACGGTAACGGGAATGGCAAAGAGAATGGTAAAAAAGAATGGCAAAAGAGATGGCAAAGGGGAATGGAAAAGGGAACGGCAAAAGGAATGGTTAACGGGAATGGCAAAGATTCCGATTCCGCAGCGCACACTCAAAACATCGAGTCGTCTTGGCGATGGATGCGACGGGTTCTCACACGAGGTGGAGTGCAAAAGAGCAATCTTGCAGACCATCTCTGGGAATCATATGCGACCATCATATGCTCTTCAAAATTCTCCAACCTTCCCGCGGTGAAGAGCGTAAGTAGATACAAAATCGAAACCAATGGAGATACGGTTAATAATGATACACTATAAAAATGTATGTTTCATTGATTTTCTCTGAAACTATTACTCGCAGAAAAAAAATGTTTCAATTAAAAAATATGTATTTCGATGAGGTCTACAACTTTTATTTAAGACATTTTATTTAGTTTTCCATATTAGCTGAGATAAATGTAAAAAACCATGATTTTTATGGTTTTTTCATGGTTTCACCATGAAAATTCAATTTGCGCCAATTTTCACTATTATATTCGTAATCAGCGCGTCAAAATACATAAGTATACGGAGCCCCAGGAGAATCGGAGGTATTGCGTTTTCGGAACTACACTCTTATTTTTTACTGCTTTACATCGAAAATAAAATGGAACAGGCAAATTTAGAGACCCGAAAAAGAGCAAGTGAACCTTTGTCAGTAACTGAAAAGTATAAAGAAATAATATTATACTATTCAAATTGAAAGTTATATAAAAATATAAAAATAATAATAATATTATGATTAATCATAGCTTATTTAATATACCTATGGACGTTTGAAAAGGAAAGGGAAGTTAATATAATCTTTAAGTATATGTGTAGAATATTAACATTTATATGGAGATAAAAAATATTTCTTCTGATCAATACGTCACAAAAAGAAATAATTACATAAATATATTCTTCCTGACTGATAAATTTATAAATATTTTGTAATAAAAACACTTATACTAATACTAAAAAAAAACTTAAAACATTGTGTTTGAAGTATTTAACATTGATAATAATAATGTAAAAAAAAGAAAAATTAATACGGCACGCGGTATTCCCAAGCGGTCACCCATCCAAGTACTAACCGCGCCCAACTTTGCTTAACTTAAGTGATCGGACGAGAACTTGTGTTTTCAAAGTGGTATGGTCGTACCCGAGATATCCCTTTACATATTTATATCATACTGTATTTGATATCAATCTAACTCAATAAGGACAATATCTTTTAACCGAAAAAACAAAATCCTGAATGTGAAAAAGTAACAGAAAAAGAATTTCCGAAAATTCAAATTCTTGAAGAAATTTTAAGCACAAGTTTTCTACGAAATTTTACTCATTTACTCATTCGGGTATTTTATATTTTTATAAAATTGAACTTTCCGTAACTTTCAACCTTCTTTTATTAATATGTATATATTTTGGATATATATATACATATTTTATTAATATGTATATATTATTTTTATTCGTGAATTTATATTTTTCGGGAATTCTCTTTTTTCTATCGGTATTTTTTCACATTCGGGATTTTAAAAAATCTCAATGTATTGAGTACGATGTGAATAACGAAGAACTCCGGGTACGACCATACCACTTTGAAAACACAAGTTCTCGTCCGATCACTTAAGTTAAGCAAAGTTGGGCGCGGTTAGTACTTGGATGGGTGACCGCTTGGGAATACCGCGTGCCGTACTCATTTTTCTTTTTTCACATTATTTTTTACATTATTATTATCAATGTTAAATACATACTTCAAAAATATTGTTTTAAGTGCTTTTTAGTATTAGTATAAGTATTTTTGAGAATTTGCCCAGATTTTTATGTATGCAATTCGTATTTTTTTCGATTTTCTTGGCCAGATTTCAGATTTATTTTGCAATTTTATACATACAAATTAGAGAGTAGTTTACCCCCGTGTAATTTTTTAATTATTGTTGAATGTACTCTATTTCACTTCCACCGTTATAAAATAAATTTTTCAATTTTTTTGTGAATGGAAAGTGTATATTATCACAAACACAAAGTAAGAACTGTTTAGAAGAACTGTTTAATGTTTTTTTTAATTTCCGGCGAAACACGTAAACTTTATTTTCGTCTCAAGTAAAAAATATATTTTTTTCAAATTATTTCCTATGAATTAAACAATGTTTAGCACAACTTTAACAATATGTAGGGGTGGTTTACCCCGTTATAATTTTTTTGAAGTGAAACTTTTTTGCGCTCGTTTTGGGGGTAAAAACTTGTGTACCTTTCGATATATCAATAGTGTGACGCACATAGGTTTAGTAAAGGACAGAGTAAATAAAGAATGGGCGAGTGAAAGATAAAGCGAACTCGAGCGGAAGTTCTCGAACCTGACTTCATGATCTACGAGACGTTTGATACATTGAATTTGTGTCACATGTTCATTAAAACATCAATTATGAGAATTTGTTGCGTGTCAGGATGCGACATAACTGCGGAAGATATTTTTCGGACCTTATTCAAATTCCCAAGTAAGATAAACAATATTAGTGATGACTTAACCCTTTCAGGGGTTTTTAGTTTGTTTATTTATATATGTAATATTATTATAAAGAATTTTATTATTTAAAATATTTGTCTAAAAAAATTGTAACCACTAATGTCTAACAATAATTGAAAAACAGTTTAAAACAAATCTTTCAATTACTTTTTTTATGTGTGTTTTTTTTTTTTTTTGAGAAAATTACGTTATTCATCTTTCATCACGAGAAAACTTTTCCAGTAGGGTTTGATCGAAATCAATTTGGTTTTTATATACAAAACTATGCAATCGATACTTGGATCCTTGCACCGATGATTTTTTATTGTGATCCTTAGGGATGTGAACTTTATGCATTCGAGAATGCCGAATTATGCGCCAAAATTCGAGTATTTTATGCGGTGAAAATTCAGAAATTATGCAGGCATTATGCGTTCAAAAATACAGGTCTATTCATTAAATTAATACTTATAAGAGTAATAGGTAATTTTTGACCCCTATTTCTATGTAATTCGATGGGATTAAGGGGAAAACTGTTAAGGATAAACAGGATCCATGGAATGTGCAGAAGTAATTTTAACACCAATTAATCACAATCAGCCGATATATTTAGTTTTACAATACAAAAGCGATACAGTTAGAGTAAAGACAAAAAAGGTTAGATTAGAAGCTAAATCAAGATGTGGAACTAGTCCAATATGTGGTGACATCTATATTTTAAAAAGAGCGCGAATTGCTATTCCTAACACTCTCCCTCAATTTGGGCTCTGTGAATTTTTGATAAGAACAAGACCGAATCCTCTTGTACAGAAAAGGTGCTTGGGGCCTGGTAATGGCTTTGTGAGAACGTCTGCGATTATCTTCTCGGTTGGCATGTGTGTTAACTTGATTGGTCGACTATTCAACACCTCACGGATAAAATGGTGTTTGATGTCGATATGTTTAGACCTTGAATGAAAGACTGGGTTTGTAGCCAGTTTTCCAGCGCCTTGGTTGTCGTTGAAGATCTCTGCGTTGGCAAGTTCTGGAAATCCCAATTCCTTCAGAAATCCGATGAGATGAATGGCCTCCTTAGCTGTGTCTGTAAGGCCCATATATTCAGCCTCAGTAGAAGACAGAGCAACTGTTCGCTGCTTTCGAGACTCCCAGGAGATAGCAGCTTCCGAAAAGATGAAAGCTGAACCAGTATAGGATCTCCTGTCGATCGTGCAATTCGCCCAATCAGCGTCGACATAAGCCTTGAGGTTTTCGTCATTTTTCCTGTAGACGAGTTTAAGGTCGATGGTGCCCTTCAAGTATCTTAAGACTCGTTTAGCCGCAATCCAGTGAGTCCTTTTATAACAGCCATTAAATTGGCTTAACGCACTAACGGCGTGAGCAATGTCGGGACGAGTCCCGATGGCGAGGTACATAAGGGCTCCAATGAGTTCCCTGAATGGATACGTCCTGTTGCTGTCCTGGTCCTCCTCAGCATCGACCGATAGTTTGCTCCCCAAAGCAAGTGGCGTGCTGATGGGTTTGCTTTCCAACATTCCGAATTTTTGAAGAATGTCTCGGATGTAGCCCGACTGTGAAAGGCATAATGTCTCTCTACATTGTTGAATCTCGATTCCCAAGCAATATTTGGCTACTCCAAGATCCTTAATGGTGAAAGCTTGAGACAACTTGGATTTGATTTGTCTCTCCCTCGATTTATTATCTGAGATGATAAGAATATCATCGACATAAACTAATAAAAAGGTGTCCGTTTTTGTCGACATACACACATGGATCAGCGTTCGTTGCGGTGAGTCCAATATCTTTGAGAACTTTATCAAGTTCAGCGTGCCATTGGCGGCCCGCTTGGCGTAAACCGTATATGGCCCTTTTCAATTTACAAACCTTGCTGGTTTCTCCTTGAAGATCCTCTAGCATTGTTTCCGCTTTCTTCAAAAGTTGGACGTGCTTTTCTTCTCGAATGATCCTCTCTAGCATTTCCTTCAAAAGTAGAGGTTTTTGCATGTAAATTTCGGTGTCGATTTTTCCGTTAAGATAAGCAGTTGTGACATCAAGCTGCGATACGTCTAAATCAAACTTCGCAGCTAGTCCCATCAAAAGCCTGAGGGAACTGAGTCGCGCAACTGGTGCGAAGGTGTCGTGGAAGTCTATACCGGGGCGTTGTGTAAACCCTTGTGCGACTACCCTTGCTTTTCTTCGTTCCAGGTTTCCGTCCGCTGTGTACTTGTTTCGTAGAACAGTTCTGGATCCAATGATTTTTCCTTAAGTGGGTTTATCAACGATTTTCCAAGTGTCGTTTGCGATAAGAGACTTTATCTCGGAAAAGATAGCATCCTTCCATCGAACGCCGTCTGGACCATCAATGGCTTCAGAAAATGGAACCTCCGATGCGTTCATTGCAAATTCGGCATCATGCCATTCCATGTTTTCTTCGTCGCTTTGTTGCTCCATTTCTCTTTCGTTGTCCTCCTCGACGGGAATATTCTCGGCGATTTGAAGATCCCCATTATTCTGGGCTTCTTCGATGATGCCGATATTTTCGACTTGATTGTCTATAACCATTGTTGGAGGTCTTGTTGGAGGTCCTGCCTCTGGATTTTCGTCCTCGATGACTTCGTTTTCACGAGCAGGCTCCAAGGCGGGTTCCTGAATTGCAGCTTCTTCAGGAATTTTGTTGTTTGAACCAATTTCGGTTTCTTTGACACTTGGTGCATTTTCGCAATCTTCGGAGAATTTAAATTGGCCATTTTTCGTCTCCTTGCAAACGATGTTTTCATACTTTTGAGGTGTCGGTGTAGCCGACAAAAATACCTTCCAAAGTTTTTGGTCCGAGCTTGTCTTTGTTTGGAGTTTTATCAAGGATTTCGACCTTACATCCAAATGTCCTGAGATGCCTAAAGTCGGGGATTTTTCCAGTCCACTGTTCATAGGGGGTTCCTCCATTTAGGCTCTTCGTGATGCACCTATTCCTTATATGGTTTGCGGTAGCAATTGCCTCAGCCCAAAATGATGGGGGAAGACCTGACTGGATCAACATACATCGAGCTGACTCGACTAGGGTGCGATTTTTGCGTTCAGCCACGCCATTTTGTTGAGGTGTGTAAGCTGTTGTCAATCGATGTCGGATTCCAGCATTTTTAAGGATTTCATCCATCGCTGGGTTGCAAAATTCTTTGCCATTGTCTGTCTGAAGCGCTTTTATTCTCTGACCCGACTGTGTCTCAACGAAGTTTTTATATTCAACGAATTTTGAAACTACATCTGACTTGTGTGAAAGGAAGTAAACTTCACACCAACGACTTTTGTCAGCTGTAAAGGTCAGTAAGTAGCGAGCTTCTCCTTTAGAATGTGTTCTCATTGGACCACAGAGATCACAGTGTATTATTCCGAGAATTGTGGGTGATCGTTCGATTCGTTTCGGGAATGGAGTGCTTGTGAGCTTTCCACCGACACACGTTCTGCATGAGCGTAGATCAGCCAGTTTCTTGAAGTACAAACCTGAAACATTTTTATTCTTTAGCATGGAGATCATATCCTGAGAATTAAGATGGCCTAATCGCTGATGCCATACTACTGCACTAGAAGATTTGCTGGTTACAGCTGCGCAAGCTGATTCAGAATGCTTGCGAAGGTAGTATAAATCACCTTCACGATCAGCTATCATTTTTACATTCCCTTCGAGATCACTAACAATTGCTCGATTCGCTGTAAATAAAACTTCACGTTCTTTGTCGAAGATTTTGGCGACTGATATGAGATTAGCCCTTAAATCAGGAACAAAAAGGTTATTTTCAAGTATAATAGATTTACTCTGTTTACCGTTCGAAGTGATTATCCTGACGTCACCTTTCGCTTTTACCTCTGTGACTGCGCTGCTGGCTAATTTTAGTCCACTTTGGGTCTACTGTAATTTGGTGAACGAATTTGCATTATTGCAAAGATGAGACGTACACCCGCTGCCAATACACCACTTGTTGGTGTTTTCGCTGCCATCTGATATTTTCGCGGACTTCTCGGATTCAGAATTTATAAAGTAGGCTTCCTCGACAATATTAGCCTTTTCCTTTTCCAAATTCTTTTTCTTAAAGCAGTTTGCAGCTTTGTGACCCTTTTTCTTGCAAAAACTGCAGTTGTAGTTTACGCGGGATTCTGAAGGTTTCTCGTCATCCTGATGTCTGTAATTGTAGTTGCCTTTCGGAGCATTCGTCCTTGGGTGATGACCTTTCACAAACATAGCGCCGGAATCGGTCTCCATCAGTTTTTGATTCCTTGCATCGTACTCTTCTATAATTTTTACCTTTAAGGCATCGGTATCCGGCAAATTCTCGAAACTACTTGGTAGAGAATTTAGAAGCATGATGGTGAGTAGATCGCCGTTAATTGCCACCTTCATATCCTGAAATTTATCAACAACATCATAGAACTTAGTGAGATGTTGTCTAACGTCTTCGCACAAATTCAAAAACGAGAATTAAATGCATTTTTTCATTACATATAAATAATTATGAATCTGCTCTCGAAATAAGTGATTTATGTGCTTAAAATGGCGATTTTGCGCACAAATCGCAAAATAAGCAATTTATGCACCGCTACAGATGATTTAATGCGCATAATTCAAAAACTCGCATTATGCGGCAACTGGCTTCTGATTATATGAAATTATGCGGCCTTAAAATTGGGTCTAATAGTCCCAAAATAAGATAAACGATTGATATTTACTCATTCCTATTACTTTTGAATAATTATGCGATTATGCGCTTGCATAAAGTCCACATCCCTAGTGATCCTCAAGGTATAGATTGTTATTACTACACCCCCACAAACACACTCTGACAGTACGAATGGATCTTAGAAAACTGGATAGGCTCTGCGAATATTTTCGTACCATATAGTTTACAAGAAGGATCATTTTTTGAAAATATTGAGGTCCATGCACCGATGTTTTTTTTTTGTGATCCTCAGGGTATAGATTTTTATTACTACTCTCCTATAAACACATCCTGGCAGTACGATTCATTTTTAGAAAGCTGGAAAGGGTCTGTGTATATTTTAGTATCTTATATTTTAGAAGAAGGATCATTTTTTGAAAACTATTGAGGTCCACACCCCCAAAAACACATCTTGGATGTACCAATCATTTTCACAAAGCTGGAAAGGCTCTGTGAATATTTTTGTATATTATCTCTTACAATAACGATCGTAGAATGACGTAACGTATTAAAAAAAATATATAGAAAAATATTTGAGCTATTTTGAATTTTTATTTTTTTAAGTATTTGTCATGTCAGCATGACAAAGGTTAACTATTTATTAATTAACTGACTATTAAGTAATCAATCATTATCATTTTTAATAATTACATCATAAGCCATAATGATAGTTCACGCATCAATACTTATTGTAATCATTATTTCATTTATACTTATGTAACTGACAACACTAATGAATCTCTAAATCTGCAAGAGGACACCGACCTTCATGCCTAAACATCCGCCCCCAAAGTAGAGTTCTTAAATTCTCGAGAACTTAAATTCAGGTTTTATGACCGAGAATATGACAGAATTTATGAGAATTTAAAAGAATTTAAGAATTTATGATTTGTAGAAAAATTGTTATTGTTTACATTATTTACATAGTTAAATTTTAGTCATTTATTAGCTAAGGCATATTTAGGAATGTAACATATGCAAAACAACAGCTTACTAGTTAACTAAAGCCACAAAATTCATCTTACAATAAACGTTACTTTATAGGTTATGTTACTGACTAACATAACCTATACTCTGCACACATTTATGACAGTTTTTTCATTTACTACTTGTGTAAAGCTGATTAAGAAGTAATCGAAGTACAAAAAACAATTTATTACACTTTATCGGTTAATTAATCAATAATTATCTCCCTTGTCATAAAAATCTCTAAAATCATAAGTTCTTATAAATTCTTAGAGAATTTAAGTCTCGGTTATATTCTCATTCTCGTTACCGTTCTCGAAGTAATATAACCGACTAAGAACTCTACCCCAAAGGCGCACTATAAACTCCATCTGTATAGAAGACACCCACAAGAAACATACACACTCTCAATCACTCGACACGTCCATGAGAGGTCCGAAAGCTACCCTCGCTAGTGCAACTGTAGAAGGAAGATAGGTATAGAGGCGACAATGCCCACCAAACATAAAACATGGACGCGATGAGCGAGACGTCAGGGGATGGGTTTAGTTGTGCTGCCAACAGCGTGATGGCGCTGTTCCATTTTGACAGTACCTCACGGCAGTGTTCCCAATTCGTGCCCCTTACTCAACTGCGCATGCGTCGCACTCGGCATTTGACTCGTTACAATTCGCGCGCAGTTTAAAATGCTAAAAAATGTTTTTTTATTTTTTATTACAAATAATGCAGTTTAACTTATAAAAATGTTCATTAGATCGAAATTCACGAATTATAATAAAATGAAAAATTTAGATGCCATTATTTATAATAGACGATAAAAATAATATTTATAGCATTTTAAAACGCGCGCGAATTGTAACCAATCAAGGGCCGAGTGCGACGCATGCGCAGATGAGTAAGGGGCACGAATTGGGAACACTGCCTCACGGATATAGATGATGTGCTTGGCTGTGTTAGTAGTAAGGGTCAAATGTGTGCGTTGTGTATCTGATGGATACCCACGTGCATCGGTAGTCGGCTACATGAATGAAATTGTAAACGAAAGTTCCTTTTTCCTAATTCCTATTCCCTTTAGCCTGTTTTTTTGCAGACCGTTGAGTGTATCTACTCATCATTTTGAAGTTCGAGCGTAGAGAAAGTCTTCGCTCTATGTTTCTATAGCTTCTAGCAAAGATTTTTTAAATTATTTTAACGCATTTAAATAATTTTAGATACATATTAAAAATACAATCATTTTTAATATATTTTTGATAAGATCAATCTTCTAAATCAGTAATATATGTAATATCATTATATTACAAATATTTAAAATATATGTAATATCATTATTAAAATATTATATATTATAAAATAATATTTAAATAATATTTTTTAAAAATATTTTGCGATTCAAAGAAATTATTATAGAATTTTTCTCCTAAAATAAAATTTTATAAAAAAGAAAGGGATTAAAAAATATATAATAAACTTTTTCTTTTAAATTTACCTTCAAGAGGGAAAAATTGAATGCAAAAAGTCCTATTCTTATAAACAAATAAATATCTTATTCATTAATTTTATTAATTAATGAATTAAATATTAAAACAATTTTTGAGCAATTAAAAACTTCAAGCAAGAAACTTGTTAATTACAGTACAAAGAAGTTTTTTCTGAAAAATTTTAGCCCATTAGAATTATTATTATAATAATATATATAATTAATTATAATTATAAAATTATTAT